>JAQGCC010001965.1:0-20508 GCA_034698905.1 Xestoiulus laeticollis | reverse complement strand
CCGTGATGGAAGTCGGTCTAATGAACATCGTGCTTGTTTTCTTCCGTTCCCGACTAGTGACGTCAAAAGTCGGGAGTTGGTCAAAGAACGCGTAATGAGAATACGGCATAACACCAGTTTGAGTTTGTACCTAGAGTTCAAAAACACCCTGTATAATGTACATGCACATGTACATAATATTAAAGCAGGTGTTTTCAAATTGTACATGACGTGAAATTGGCTATAATGTACATCTGCCCAACAAATAATCGAATGTCCATGTATAGCCATACTAGTATAACATTAATATACATGTAGAGAATAATTATATGTCACATACTCAGTATATTACATTATTTAAGAAATTCTGCATGCATAATTGGATAAACCGTATAATGTATTAAAGTACATGTTGTAAATTATTGCTGCTGCATATGTCAACCTTCAAATATCCCTTGGTCGCACATGTACTAGTATAAGATCAAAGAAGCACAAAGTTCAAGGAAATGTGGTTATACGAAGTATCAACATTTAGGAATGATTATAATAAAAGGCATATTCATACAGAAGATGAGTAGGCTTGAGTAGCATTATACATGTATGTGTTGCTATTCAATTTCAAAATCAGTCAAAAAAGTAGATTAATTCCCAACAACATTGGAGCCATTAAATTGTTAAGCAGTTCGGTAATAGCAACGTTCAAGTTTTACGATTTCTGGCAGGGTTTAAAGAAGATTCCTCCAACAGCTTTCGTAAAAACTGTTAAATGTGATCCAAAGGTTATCCAGTCATGTTTATGCGTAACATATTTTATTTTAAGCAATAATTAAATGCGAAAGGCAGATTGCTATTATGTAGGTCAGTTTCAAGGGCTTTCAATTCACTATCAGGATGAATTTCACATTTTAAACAAGGATTGAGTTTCGGCTATTAATCAGAGTTGCTGAACCTTATCTCTTATTCGATGAAGTAAGTATCAATCTGATTTTAAAAATGCAAATTTATTATACGTATAAGCTTACTAAAGTTCGAAGCTCTATAATTAGTCAACCATTGTATTTATATTGCAGCATAAGTGATAAAAACCATAGTCATTGTTATACCACATGTAGTATATATTTCCAATTATACATATAATGAACATGATGCAAGAGAACATCACATGACTGGTTGTTAACTTGTTGTTATTGTATGGCGGTAACATTTGTTTAAGATTTATGATGTGTTAAAATTGTTTTGGTGCCTATATCAATTAGCCAAATAGGTACATTAACGTGAAGTGAGAAACATTCCCAATGTATAACCAAAAGGAATGTACGAGGGAAGGTCATAAAGTTATTACAATCATCATGAAATATCAATCACATTGGCAAAACTTTAGTGTCAGAGCAAAGCCAAATTCCAGTCATTGATAGTGATTCAAAAAGACTTCCAAGGAATTTCTTAAATCGCCGCAAGAGCACCGATAGCAAGATGGCGCAGCATGTTGGCAAAGTTGAGAGCTGTGATAAGGTTCCTGCATTTGAAGGGGAATAAAACGAGCAGTGCCAAGGAGATTCATGGTAAGTTGGTGGCCGTTTAAAGGGACAATACCCCATCATATGAAACAGTCGCTATGTGGCGGCGACGCTTCCAGAGCGGCCAGATCAGCATCGATGTGCTGCGCCATCTTGCTATCGGTGCTCTGGTGGCGATTTACGGAAATTCATTGGAGGTCTTTTTGTATCACCATCAATGGCAGGAAAATGTATAAATGTAGTTTTAAACATGAAATGCATAAAGCGTATAGTGGCAGCCTAGCATTAAAACCCTGTGCACGAAATCACAACATCATTGTAAAACATCTTAAATTAAGATGCCCCCCAAAATTAGATTCAAAGATGCATCTTAATTTCACCACTTTCTTAACTTAAAATTAGATCAAGGTGGTAAGCAACAGCATACCTTAAATTTTATATATATATTTACATGTATATAGGAAAATATAAGAATTTTTTTTGGCAGTGCATTGAGGCCTGCACTTTGCATTTTCGACCTCAAGTGTTGGCCTAAATGGCCCTGCCCACACACTGTGAGTTCGCGTATAGTCATGCAAGAATTAATAAAAATTTTAATTTAAGAAATTAAGAAATTAAAATTGCAGGCCTATGCGTTATAGGGACTTTACAATGTCACCAAAAATATAAGCAGCTATTTCTAAGGAAACCCAAATGGACAAAATGTGAAAAGTTCAACGGTTATTATTGGAGAAAATGTTATACGAGCACAATAATTGCATTCCTATTGATAATATCAGATTAACAGGGAAAATAACATTTGCGTTAAGTGCAACCATTAATTATCGCCTGTATCACAAGACTAATAAACTTCACTCCAACCGGCTATAGCAAATTGTATGGTATATAAATTGGATTATAATTAGCCTACTGTTTATATTAATAATACTGCAACTCTAACATCTTTACCTTTTCTATATCGATATAACAGTGAGTATTTATAACAATTGACATGTTATTTAATTGCAGTATTCGATTCGGAGATTCAAATGCTAAATTAAATCGAGTAGGCCTATATATTTGTTATTATTTTTTTTTTCCTTATGCAATTCTTCATTTTGCTATAGATCGTTAAGATTTAGTCCATATTCACTTTTTTAAAAGATAGCAATGCCTTCTTGTCATATGATTAATCAATATAATAGTGCATGCTATACTTTTCTTGCCATAAATGGTGAACTGTTTTCATAATTTATAATATTTATGTAAATATTGTGGAACAATTGTGTTGTATTTGAAAACACTGTGCATCCACGTTTCTGATTTGAAGCGCCATAGTAAGTTTTGTTTTAAAGTTTGAATCTAGAAGCGATTTTAATTAAAGATATGATGACAATACTTATACACTGTACCACAGTATAAGAGTTGAACCTGTATGCAGACGTCGTGTCGGCATTTTATAATTTGGTGTCTATGAGTAGTAACGCCACCTCGCGGCTGGGGGAGTCTTATAAGCGTAGAGTGGCACATCCTTTTGTTCGTCCCTCGGCCGCAGGGTACCGGAAACCAAACGAGGTGCGCATACTGGTTCACCCCCTATTCTGTGCTAACATTACCAAAACTACATACATGCATACATATCGATCTTATTGACATCTTTTTCACCATTAGTTTATAGTCTGTTTAATAATTCAATTACCCTACAGTCAGCAGATAGAATTCCATGTGGGGAATCTACACTGAACCTCGATTTATACACTTATTCGAAAGAGTCGCCACTTTGGAAATACCACACCATGGTGTGCTTGTTTAATATCAACAAATGTAAATATCTCCAATTGCATTCATATATATGGAGATAGAAATTAGTAATATTGTTCATTCATGTATATATACACTACTCGGGTGCTCTTTATGTATTACTAAAAAAAAGGTCGAAATGTCATCGAAATCCACGTATACATGTACACGTGGATTAATATAATGTATATGGTGCACCATACACATTATATTAATTTGCACATTCTCTTGCCCAAGCTCTTAAACCGTTTTAAAAGTAGTCCTACACAAAAATTCAACGACTTTTCGATACAGTAATCTGGTATAGCATTCATTTTCGATTTAATGACCCCACAAGTCAAGACAAATAGTGCTTTCAAAATTAGTACTCTATCGTTTCCATTTAATGATCCACTTATATAATTGTACATGTATACATTTGTTTAAGCTAACGAAAATACTATATGTCGATTAAACTTCATGATTAACAAAGTATAGCATATACTCTCTGTATATATATATACATGTTCATGTACGCCACCTATATCCTAAACTGACAAATACACATGTAGTAAAATATCACTTTGCCTATATGTACTTCTATTAATATCTGGGGTTATAAACACGTAAGGAAGCATCTCTTGACTGGTGAAAATGTATACTCTGCTGTCACAGTATTATGTCTACAGTATATATTATTCTATGATATTCTAAAAATATAATCCAAAGTTGCTGAAAATGTTATGATAGGCTTCTTTCGAGGTTACATGTACATGTATAACAACAACAACTGTGGTCACAAATTGGAAATATTTATAAATTTATTATGTGCATCTGTAATTTATAAAATTCTTTCCAAATCTGATGACTAAAGGTAATGAGTAATGGTTTAAAATTAATAATTGTTAATGAATCAAGAATATATTGAAGATGTGAATTAATGCACAAGCACCTTCTGGAGAGTCCAGAACAAAAGCTATAGAGAAAAGTCTACTTGATGCTCTAATATTTCCAAAAATCTCAATCCGCAGCTAATTAAAATATATACTTTGCATGCAGCTAGGCTACATATAAAAAATCAGTCCACTTGAAGGCTTGTGTTTCTTGTCCTCAGTTTATGCATCCAATTTTAAGTAGAATTTAATGGTGTTGGAAATCCATAGCCAACCTCATCCCGAACTCCCCCCAATTTTAGCTAATGGTTGCATTCTGGCACAAACATGTGTTTCGCTTTATTTTTAGCCCACGAAATCATGACAGGAGGGCACAAAAAATTGGGCAAAAATTTTAGAGGACGAGACAGGGAAACACGAAAAGCAGGCAGTATAGTCGTATCGAGGTCCTCCAAACGTCAATGAAGCAAGAAACGCACAATGGCCAACGCGAGCAAAAGGCTGGGCTAGGCACAAATAAAATAAACATCCCAAAAATAGGTAATATTCTGTGTTACGAAATGTGTGCGGCACAAAGCTTTCTGAAGTAAACCAAATTTGTAACTCGAAGCATTGATGACATTTTTTAACAAATAAATACTCTGGAGAGTGGGTTGTAAGAGTTTGAAAAATGCAAATACAGGGTGTCCAGTGTTGATCGAAATTGTACTTGCTGAATGACTTGTACTTTCTCCATCTACGATGTTTCTTGAAACTTTTATAAAACCAGTGTATAGATTGTGCGTATCTTTCGTCCATTCAACTAATTTATTTTAACGGAAATTAATATTTAGACAGTTGTGGTAGTTCAGCTTGTACATTATGAGGGTTGCATACCAGAATAAGCATTTTTCTAAATTATTTTTTTATTTAATTTTGGAAACTAAAAGGAACAAATGAAATGTACGAGGACCTAGCATAAATATTCTATTATTTGTTTAGATTTTTTGTTTATGCATATGCATATTAAATTTTATGGAAATATGTCCGTAAAGTTTACCAGCTAGACCCTCTACAATTATACAAATTAAGGACAATTCCAAAAAAGTAATATACATAAACAAAAAAATTAAACAAATAATATAATATTTATGCTATAGGTCCTCGTAAATTTCATTTGTTAATATCAGCTTCCAAAATTAAATTAAAAAATAATTTAGAAAGACAGGCTTGTTCTGGTATGCAACCCTCTTGAGTAATTGTATTGAAAATCTGACATTCTTCTGCATATAAAACGCTGAATTTTAAGCATTTTGATATGAATGTAATAATTCTCGATTTTCATAACAAATCCGTGCACAATGTTTGGCATGCATCTTGTTACTTTGTTATAATTACCATTAATCTCCCTCCTTGCGACAATATTCGTAATTGGGTACATTTACATTTCAAAAAGTTTATGTATAATATTTTCACTAATATTCTAAACTTGACACTTGAAACTAAAATGTATATGGTTATAATTATTAGATAACATATGACAAAATATTGAAATTTTAAAATAAATTATACCTTAATCCCCAATTTCACATAAATTTTGAATGAAAATGATGCTATTCCTATAAATTGCTTAATTCACTGATGTTTTGGAAGGCTTTCCTCGTCAATTATTTCTCTTCAAGCCACGGACAGTACTTAACTGTCAGGAGAAGGGAAAGGCGAGTCCAGATCAATATTCGTTGATCCGGGTCAATTTACAAACTCTTTTCCTATGCTAATTCAAACACAGCTAGGTTCTGTATTTGATTTCGCTTTTTAAATAAATATCCGCACGGGAATATTTCCCAACGGGGGTGAACCATAGGGACAATTTAAATCACTCCAACATATCAACCCTATAATGCAGTATAACAACATTCAATTTATAAAAGGGTTTAATTTATGGCACACGTAATCGTTATAAGAAAAGAGTTGCTGAAGCCAATAGCCTGGGCCAGCAACTTTTGTGCCATAAACTATAACAGCAAAGTACGTGAAACCAAAATAGACAACACCTCCAACGAAAGGCGAAAACTATTTATTCATAAATTTGCACCCCGGGAATTTGGTTAACACCTCGAAAAAACACGTTTTTCAACATTTTAAAACACTAACGTTTCTGCTTTTACAAATCACCCGAAAGAATTTCAATTTTAGGGGAACATAAACGCACCACGGTAGTAGACCGGAGTGATGAAAACACGATAAAGGAAAAAAAATTGCTTCAGGCAGAACGACATTGAGGTACATGTAAATCGAAACATTTGTTCTTGCTAACAGGCTAAAAGGTAAGCCTTTCCGGGACAGCAAGATGCGCCAGTTTTATTGCCACATCCTGCCATTTTTTTTGAGAAAGATAACGTTCTGTGGCTGACTTATTGTCATTCGAAACTTTGGTAAGTTTTACAGAGAAATTCCCAAGATGGCAGAGAGGAATCATCAACATGAGACAGCATATAAGCAGAATAAAACGGATTATTCTTTCCATATTATAGAATTTGAAACAAAAATTTCCCTTTTTATTCACAATTTCATTGATAATGGCAGTTTCCGCTTTATCTTCCACTGTAGACCACAATAGAACAGACACTTCAGATAACAGAATTAAAGCTATGCTCGTATAGTATACATGCATACACAATGGACAAGGTCCAAAAAAAAATTCAAAACTTCTATAGTAGAAAGATTGTCGCAGTTGCAAGCAATGAAGATGATTTTTTCACTAATATTTCATTAAAATTACGATTTTAAAATTTTGAAAAAATCTCAAATTATTTCATACTATTATCTTAAACTTCCCAAAGTTTCATAATGGCATCATAAGAACATTTTATGGCGAACCTATTTTTTTATTAACTTCACTATGCATTGCTGAAGAAGTCTTCATCAGGTGCTGGTTGGAATATAATAAATGGAAAATAAGCTTAGCTAGGATTACTGAAATAATATACATGTAATGATTAAGGTTACATTAATATATAAGAATCATTTTAAATGGGTTAGGGTTGTTTTGGCAAAAATTAAACTGCAAGTGTAGTAGAGAAATGTCAGACAGAGGGATAAGTGTATACTGTGCAAAACAAAATTGTTATGTAGCTTCCTGATATTCGAATCCACCAACAATTTTATAATTTAATTATCGCCAAAAACTTTCTCACATATTCTCTCATATTACTTTGTAATATTATTTTAAAAGGATGTACAAGCTATTTTTGGCTAGCATAACTAATTGACAAATCTGCTGGAGATAAAGTTTGCACGTACTAATAAAGACAATTTAACAAGAAAAATGTGCTACAAAATTGGATGCCTCCTTTACTTTGAAATTTCTAAATCGTTATTATCGGCGATAATTTAAAAAATAAATATTTCAACTGAATTTAATCTCTGCATGGTTATGCTATAGCCACCTGGTGTCAGCTACCTGCAATTTATCGGCGTGTTTCGAAAATTTATTGATTACTTGCTTAATATTAAAGAGGCGTTAATATAAATTTATCTATGCCCTACACATGTAGCTAGATAAATAATTCATGCTTTAAAATTAAAATTATCACCTTAACTGGTATAATTAATTTGCTGATCTCGTAACAAAATTCAAATTCCGAAAAAATGCCTATAGTTGACACCATGCAGGTGACATCAAAGACTTAGCCACGTGGGTTCCACGTGAAATTTAAAATTTATTCTTATTTATTAAATTTCTAATTTTCATAAAAAAACATGGTCTATGTGCCCTAGTTCTATGAACACAGTATTTTTACCAATTTTTCCCCCCCCCATAATTTTATTTAGAAAATGCGTTGGTCTCGTCAAAAAATTTACCTGAAAGGGGGTGTTTAGTTCAGCCTTAAAACACCAAGCCATTTCTACCTTGTAGTTACAGATGGCACATACCGGTGGGCGCAACCAACTGAATAAGACGGAATGATCAATGCAAAATTGCCTCCCCTCTTCGGCGAATTTATTGGTAAACTTTCAATTATTCAATCAAGAAAGACTGGCCGAGGCGATAAACCCGCTATCTGTCATTAATCCGTGTCACCAACGAGCTTCCAATTCAGACCCCGGTAAATCTGCTATAGGAAGGCGGGTGAGCATCCCTAATACTCACTTGCAATAAATGGCGTTTTTATCGGTTGTCACAATCAACTTCCAACAATGGTAATTACCCCACAGGCGCATTCCCAATAATTTGCGACGAGGAAATTGTCCGCGTTACACGCTTTTCTCTCCACTACAATTACGGGTTGGACACGCGCATGCCGCTTTTCATCATCCTTACGAACATTGTCATGCATAAGCGCATAGCGATTTCTAAGGGTGTTTTGCGATAGGGATGTTCACTGTCCAACCTGTCGGCATTTTATTAATAAAAACCTCGCTATCGAAGGGGGTGGTGAGGTATATGTGACTGGAAAATTCCGGTAACACGGAAAACACGAATAACGAAACATCGATCCTATATGGGAAGAGGGGGGTTTATTAGGTTCAGTGGCGTTGGAACTGGTGGAAGCAAGGGATCAATGCCCACCTCTGAAAATTTACAAGAATGGCGGGTGAAGCAATTTATGCCAGATGTTTAACGTGGTATACATTGTGCATGCAGTGAAACCGTTAGGGCCTTCTTGTACATTGTTGCCCACTCCCCTTCAATATCAAATTCAGACTCAGTTCATGTGGTAGCCTATATGCATACTGGTTAAGGGGGAACTGAACTGCATGTTTTGCTATGGGGAAATTTTTAAACATACTTTTAAAAAAACTACGGTTCTTGTCTGTTAATTCACCGCCACGCTAGGGATTTCATAGGCGACGTGAGCTTGCAGCATTGCCTAACCCAAACTAACCAATACGGTGTTAAATGTTTCGTACCGATTAGGTTAGGATTGGTTAGGTTGGGTTAGGCAGCGCCGCAGGCCGGCGTGATTAATCGATGATTAAGCGTTGCAGTGAATTCAATTAACAAACAAGTACCCAAATTTCAGCTATTTCGGATTGTTCAGCTTTCAAAATGAACCGTGTCCAGACACATTAGAGAGATATAGCTGCAAGGTCGATTGGTCTTACATTTGCGATTACGCGCCATAAACCTGTCATAAGCTGTACGTCTTACGTTCAACGTGAACGTAATCTGACAGCATTGTCTTTTTCAGTGTAATTTTCTAACGTTCACGTTCATTTGACAGTCAGGCCTATGTGCAATTCGAATCTGTCGATTACGTTCACGTTGAAAGTAAAGCCCCCAACGCACGAAACGCGAATCACTCACCGTAAATCACCGCTATCCTTTACGTCGAGAGATCGCCATTCACATACGTGACGGACGAAATAGTTATCACGTTTGCCACTAGGTGGACATCAGGTAGACGGTGCCTTGTGCGCCGGCAGCCATCTTTGAAATAAGGCGAGCCATGAAACAAAGATGGCGGCTTTTTAGCGTCGGCCTCAACGCCGCCGCACTTCACGTGCGCATGCGTCGACGTCATATCCGGCCCCAACGCAGTCGACCGCACAAGCGTCGGTAGTGATTCGCGTGCGGTGCGAAGGGGGCTTTAGGCAGCTTATTGAGAGATTAGCGAGATTAAGCTGTCTTGCGTTCAACGTAAACGCAGGACAATGTATCTGACAGCACCTTAATTTTCAATGTCTTTTTCCCACGTTTACGTGAACGCGAAGCAGACCGGGTTTGCGCACCACGTGAGCGTAAACTATTTGACAGCCAGGCTTGTGTGTAATTCGAAACTGCTGTTTACGTTCACGTTGAACGCAAACGACAGTTTCGAATTGCACATAAGCCTGGCTGTCATTTAGTTTACGTTCACGTGGTGCACAAAGCTGCCGTTTACGTTCACGTTGAACGCAAACGACAGTTTCGAATTGCACATAAGCCTGGCTGTCATTTAGTTTACGTTCACGTTCACGTGGTGCACAAAGCCCGTCTGCTTAGCGTTCACTTGAACGTAAACGTGGGAAAAAGACATTGAAAATGACAGTGCTGCCAGATAACTTGTTCTGCGTTTACGTTGAACGCAAGACAGCTTAATCTCGCTTTTGTCAGGTTTTTTGCCTAATCGCAAAGGTAAGACCAATCTGCCTTGCTGCTATATGTCGCTAACGTTTTGTTGAGTTGATTGCACATGCCATCCGTATTTTTTTTTTTAATAAATTGAATAACAGACCCTTGGTCATGCATCAATCGCATACGCAACCAGCACCTTCTAAAAGCACGGTTATAATCTAGGCCAATCGATTTGTTTATCCAAGCCGATCGTCGTCTGTTCCAGGTGCGACGGTATATATGGATAGGCCCTGGATGGAATTCATTGACTAGAGTGAAAATGTAAAAAGTACGTGTTGAGTCTAACCCTTCGATTGACAGAGCGCAGAGGTAAAGTTCGGTCAAAAGCCACATGTGTTTGCTTTTGGGAAGATCTATTTCATTTCGGGCGCTGTGCAACAGAAAATGGATCAGCCATAGAAATCAACGGTCGTGGAACGTACATGCGCCTTGCGTTCCACACGCCCTATTGGCCCACTTCCTTTTCAACATGACAAACTTCCTTGCAGGCGCATCTTTCAGTCTGATCAGCAAAATTCACTTTAGTTCTCCAGTAATGTGGGTCATGTTACACAATGGCTACTTATCATCTGTAATGGGAAATGTTGTCTCGTTTATTTGGTGGATGCTAAAGTTTGGCATGCTAAATCATGATGGGTGTTATTAGCGCATACACTGCATGCACTGAGCGCTGATTGAGCTTATTAGGCCCTACTACGAAAGGCCTTTGACCTTTCTTGACATGCATTGAAGTCTGCATGGCGGAAGCAGCCACTCATGAATTACTGGCAATCTTCTGAAAACGTATACATGTATTGTATAGCAAAAAAATAACTAATTTTGAATGTGAGCCATAAAAATGTAGCCAAAGTTTAATTTGCAACAGCATAAACAGTATGAAATAGTTTATATTACAGTTTTTTATTATTATCCAATCACAAAAGCGCACTGTTCAGTGGGTATGTCCATATATTTTTTTCTGATTGGATAATCACAATGACGTCAGGCGCAATTTACGTTCGGTGGACGTGAGTTATGTATAGTGAGGGTACTGCTTAAAGCCCCCTCTCACTGGACGGAAATCACAACGAACGCACTCAAAATTTGTCCGGTGGCGCCGGATATGACGTTGGCGCATGCGCAGTGTTAGGTGCGCCGACTGTGAGGTGAGCGCAAAACTCCGCCATCTTTGATCTTTGGCTCGCCAAAGAACAAAGGTAGCTGCGAGCTCACAACAACCAACTGCACGGTGTGTAAAAGACTATATTTATGAATGAAAACATGAAATTATATATATTTTTTCTTATGGTACTATCGATAGCCATACGTGCTATATACATGTTGCCATGCCGTCCAGATAAGTTCCAGCTTTAACATTTGCTAAAGTCGTTGAGCTCTATACTGACCTGTAATAATCCACATTCGTCTGCTCAAGTCTTGATTGTCCACTTGGCAAACGTTTATTCGCCCTTTTTGAGTTCAGCGCTTGTGATTTACGTCCAGTGAGGGGCGCTTAAATGTAAATGTTGAATTACATGTAACTGTTGCACAATTTTGCGTCTAAGCCTAACCCACATTTTATAAAGGGGATAAAAGAGCAACTATAATGAGATATTAAATAATTGTATATAACATTGTTATAGTAACAATTTAATAACTCCTCACGGAAACACAAAATTGGCAACAGTTATAATGTAATGTTTTTAATGAGATTATGAAAGAGATTCTGTGGGAGCAATTAAATTTGCTCTGCTCCTTAAGCTTTTGTATGTTAGTTCCTGTAGGTTCCTGCATGGTGGTGGACATTAATTCGTCCTCTCATATATACTATTTACAATCTGGGAAGTATGCAGGCCACTCCATTCTTTGGATTTCCTCGGTTTTCAAGTATACATGAAGAGTATATACATGTATAAGTTTGCCCTATGTGGTAGTGCATTACCGTCCATTAGGAAGATTCTAAGGTTTCTCCTATTGGTTTGGAATCGCGTATTTGTTTGCAAATGTGTTCGGCCATTTAGCTGTCACCCAAAAACCATGATTCATCAACCTAAAAATCTGTATTCTAGGATTTCTGATATATTTGGCTTTATCATGATAAGAGAAGCCTATACTACTATAATCACTTTCCAAGTAAAATTGCTGTTATTATCATGGATAAAGTTCAACGGTGTTTCCATGGCTGATCTCATCGCATGCAAGCAAGTTGGTGCACAGGTGGATATTTTCCTGTAAAGTTCTATGCAAATAATTTTCCTGTAAAGTTCTATGCAAATAATTTAGTGGAATCAAAACCTTTCTATATCTACATGTATAGGTAGAACGTAACTATGACCTTGCTTGCATGTGCATTAGATTTACCACGTTAAACATTTTTTTTGCGACAAAGAATGGCGTGATAAATTATATGCCGGCTGTGGGAAAACTTTTGATGGATAAATGCAAGAAGAAACTTGAGTCATTTCGTCTCATTTTTTTAAAATGTGTATTCTTATACAAATGTACAGCTGATATGAAAACGAAATTGATATTAAATGCAAGCAGGGAGAAGATTGCGTTTGGGAAATGAGAGAATGGTACGAGACTGTTCACAACTTATATTGTGTTAATAACTTTGACCCAATGTTGAGTAACTGTAACCCAACATTTGGTTACACTTAAAATTCAACTAAATGCTAACCCAATCTTGGTATGTTCATATATAGCACTCAACATTTGGTTAGATTTGGGCTGAATTTTAACCCAACGTTTTTAGTGTGTTCATGTACCTGCCACTTTTATTTTTTTCGGACATAAGATTGGCCAGAGTATATTGTAATAAAAACTTGCTCACACAAATAATTATCATCAGTGATTTTCAATGCACAGAGCGGGTATTTTTATGGGGCATTTTTTATTGTCCTATATATCTTTAAGTCCGAAAAATGTTGCATGGCTGGTATCGGTGCCCATGTGCACCAAAATGGTGAGCATATATGGGTATATGGGGATTATGCAACGTATGGCAGCTAGGTGCATGCAAATTAGTTGGATCCAAACGTGCCATATGCCACAAAGTCGCCATTAAAGTACCATTGAATCCATGTTCAATATCTTGGGGGCACCCTATACCTTAAGATCTTGGTCTCGGGAGGCATTACCATATTAAATATGGTGGCTTATTTTTTCTCTGGCATTTAAGGCTTTTATGAAACCATAGACATTTAATCCCTCCCTTGTTGGTGATGTAACGTTCAACGTTAAGCTCATTCCAAGAAATATGAATAGGTGCGTCTCTGTTAAAATGTGCGCAAGACCCTGGCCGTGTGACCACTCGCAACATTGGCCAATTTCCTGGTTCTTCAGATTGCTACTGTCGAGCTAGCGTAGCCTACTCCAGAATCTCGAGCATATTTAATATTAAATGAAAATGGTTCTCCCCATTTGGCTGATGGCAATGCAAAATGCCTGCTCTCATTTTCGTGTCGGAGGGGTGGCTAGGCCTTCCGAGATTGCTTATTTAATCCAGTCTTAAGGACGCGTTCGATGATGTGGGGTGTGTTTGTGGATGTGATGCTTGATTGACAACGTTTGTCATAGAACACGGCTCATTGCATCGGCAAAACTGGGTCTAAAAAGCCCCGTGCTTAGCCGATCACGCAGTTGTAGAGGCTTATAGGATACACTGAAACAGGAATACAAATAAGCGCTGGCTAAATTTTTTATTTGAATATGCAGTTTTTGGAAAATCCTTTCCCCACCATACAAACAAGGTCTTTCGCCTATACGTTTATGACTTGTTGCTTCTATTTTCGAAGGAGCTCTCACTATACCTAGAAATTGGCATGCTATGTGCTATATTTTTGCATCTCGTTTTCAGATCACACACCAACTACAATTTATTACAGGCTTTCACTTGTGGCGTGACGTGCCTGTTAATTATGCATTTTTTTCTCTTCCACCAACCCCCTCCGTATGGAATTAACCCCGGGACATTTGTGATGCGCATAAATATTAATAAGTTGCTTCGTTTTAAGGGTTGTCACATAAATAGGCGTACTGTTTGTTATTACGAAAGCATTTATTATACTGGCAATGATAATTCAATAGGGGTACTTGATGAGTTTTTTTTTTTTTGGGGGGGGGGGGGGGGGGGGAGGGACCGAGTTTAATCGCTTAAAATTATCTTTTTTGGAATGCAGCCAATTGTAAATGTTAAATTTTCTGGCTCATTAGGTCGTTATCAGGTGGCCTGGCCGACGAAATGGCTACCACACGAAAAATATTGGGGTGGTTGTCTCCTAGTTACCAAAACCTGGTTTGGTATATTGCTTTACCAAGTATCACCTTTGGCTCACCCTGGAGGGTTCTTTTAGAAGTTGATGTTATGGTTCCCACATACCTGGAAAACCTCTGAAGTTGTCAGGGAAATTAGATATGGGCCTGGAAATAGTCGAGGAGGTGGGATTTGTTTTGTAAAAGTCGAGGAAATTCAACACCAATATATTACATCTTTTTTACACGTTTTTTTTAGCTAAAGTTTTTGTCTAATCTTTCATATGTACATGTAATGGCACGAATTTTTGCTAACTTCCTAATTAGTTATGAGTTTTAATTCAACTAATGTATTTCACGGGAGAAAATAATGTGTGATATCCCTAGACGAAGCCGAGCTTGTCATTTACAGAAATATGAACGCGAACGCTGCCGGCAACGCTTTTCTCGCGTAATTAGATGTGCGCATGCGCTGTTCATGCGCGCACCTAATTACGCGGGAAAAGCGTTGCCGGCTTGTGCTTAACAGCGCTCGCGTGAAGGAACCTAAAGTAAATTACGTTCTAAGCCACAGGCCACACTAGGCTGAAAACGCGCGTTTGGATATCCTCAAACCGGGCATCGAATTTGATTTAAATTCTAGAATTATAAAATGTGCGCATTAATATCTCGTGCAAAAATTATTTTTTAATTAAAAGCTTTGTTTGAGGCTAGCCAAACGCGCGTTTCCAGCCTAGTGTGGCCTATAATGCAAAAACAGCTTTCTTTCGAGCAACAAGTCAAGTTTACGTTAGGCATGCAATTTATCAATAGTTTTATTTGTGTAGGAACCGTGCATATACAATTTTGCATATTCTTGCAATTTCAAATTCTAAGCTTTGTATTAGATCCCTAACTCGATGACGTCAGTTTATAAAGTACATGTACAACGATAGAATGCGTTGCTTCATCTGATGATAATTTGAAGGCGCTGCAATTGCGTTTCCAAAACTTCAAAAGAGCCGTATATACATGTACTTCTAAGTGAAACTACTGGTTTTCCTATATGCAGTTTATTTATGTACATGTACTGTACGCTTTAATATTACTGCATTTGTTGAAAATAAGCCAAATAATAAAAAAATCGTTTTTTTTTATATATCAGGACTGGGGACTATTTGCAAGTATAATTTGCCAAGTCTAGCCTCCATGTGATTCCCGCTGTTATTAATCCTATTCGCGTGTCTATTAAATTCCCTATAAATGGCAAACAAAAAAACGATACTGAATTAAATGTCCAGACTGTTTTCTGATAATGTGGTCTGGAAAGGGTAACCGTGTCTCGCGATATTTTAGCGCGTGACAGGCAATTATTATTCATCCACCTTTTATCATTTCCCTCACCACCTCCTCCCTTGAAAATACCATGTAATCAGTCATAGTATATGCTTCTTTCGGGTTAGCTTTTTTTATTGTATCTATTCTACAAGTTGCACCCAGTACAAATTAAATGGCATAGTTCGCATTTACGCCAGCATTCATGATTCAGTATACCAGACGGCCTCTTCGGCTAAATTTAACTCCTGAAATTCCAGGGTTTGTGTTCATTTTGTTGAGGGATTTCTAGAAGCCTTGTATACTTTTCGCATTATATGGCATTGTATTATTGAAACTGTGCCACACTTTTAACTTCATCGCGAGCCTAAACCTAATTTGAACTTTGCGTTCAGTTTTTATAAATAGATTTTCTAGCCCGTCGTCCATTAGATCTTGTTATGTTTTACGCCAAAAAAGGGTATTCCAGCTTTATTCCATCGTCTGAAATGTATGGGTCGAAGGCTTTTTTCTACTGCATATGCATGGCGTGGATTTATTTTAAGATGTAATGAAGACGGGCATTCTCTGCCTTGACTAAACGGGTCATTGTGCTCAGTGCTGGGTAGCGGCACATATAGGCCTTCACAATGCGTTTTCAGACAAAAAATTGTCTGGTATTTAGAACTTGTTGTGCCTGAAGAGTCCAATTTGCAATCTATTGAAGCAAGATTTTCAGCTGGAAACAGAACAGCTTTCATTTTAATTATCCATGTTTTTTTTGCATAATATCTTTAAGGAATCCCTGACAACTTCAAGTTTTCGACAAATTTCTCTTACGTATACTTGTTGGTGTTAACAATAAATCTCCATGGGAGATGTTTTACAGGGCAAGGTGAGCAAGGGTGTCAAACCTTCTCATTTCGCTTAATTATTTTGCAATATTTAATAAAAGTGTACACTAATTGGTGTATCAGTCTATAGAGAAACGGCGCCATATTGGAATCAATGTAATAAGCTTATACTCGGTGCTTGGATTTGAGGGAAAGATTTTATAACAAAAGCAATTGTATCAGCAAAATTGTATTTCACTTTGAAACTCTTTCCTGACACAGTCATGAGCGAATTCGGTACATGTACTGTAAGTGGATGCTGACACTGCCATTTGTTTTCGCCTCCAAGCATGCAAGTGTCCCACTTGAATTGATTTGTTGACGCTCTTAACATTTCGATGCCTGTTTAAGATACACAAGAGATCCACTTTCTTGGTAGTGTGCATACATTACATGCAACAGAGTCGTTTGGAAGCCAATTTATGGTGAAGTGACGGCTCTGAAGTGGTCACAGTATTAATTTGGTGCTAGATATCGACTATTTCTAAGTATAGCAGAACTATACTGAACGTGATAATTTCTGAATAAACCATAATTCACAATTGCCTACAATGCTTCAATATATGTCAGTAAACTGGTCTTTATCAAAATGTGTTCATCATTTTCAATTACACGCTCTTGCCAATAAACGTAAAGTTCCTATATGTTGTACATTAACAGAAAGGAAGTGAACCATTCTAATTGATTTGCTGTCCTGTGCACGTATACTATGTCATAATTTGCAGACTAATAGCTTGCTGTGTTAATCTACTTCTAGTAATTCCAGTCTGTTAACTATACATGTAATGTAATTGTCAGGTCAATACCATTTTTGTGATCAGTTTTTTTTTTTCAAACGTGAAATGAAAATGTAACACTGGATACGATACAAAAACGCGTTTCATTTGCCATATTATTAGTAATTAATTATAAAATTACGAGATGCTAATGTGAAATTTCATCGCATCATTTTGAGATTGTTTATTCGAAGCAATAAACGTGGTTTTGTAATAGTATTTTTGTGCAATACTATCAGGGTGGCCACAAGTCATGGGAAATTCGTGAGTGGTCAGGGAAATTTTCCAGCTGGACTTGTAACAAAATCTAGTGTTTTGCCAAGCTTCTAATTGCAATGCATGCTATTCTATTTTTCATCATGACAAAAAAATTATATGCATTAACGAGTAAGTTTTGGTCAGGAAATTTTGGATTTTAGTCAGGGAAATGGAAAATTTTGTGGCCATCCTGTACTATATACATTGTATATATATATAACGTACTGTAAAGCGCAAACAATGGCTGCACACAAAAATCTTGTCAATACACTAAGCAAACTATTTTTGCAAGTTAAATGATAAAAACTATGATTAATCATAACATGCATGGTGGAATTCCCGGTGATAGTTTATTTTGCAAAATTCCTCGTACAAATTGTCACCCTGGAAGTAGTGATAAATCACAGTCGGCACGTTGTTCGAGCTCGTATGGTTATCACTTAAGCTGAACCTGAAAATAGCACATATTTTGGTTTGGTCCCAATGGTTTGCGCTATTCACAGGTTTTGGTGTATTGCTATACATGTATACATGTTGACCAATCTCTCCTTATTTAGTCTGCTGTGTATAATATGAATTGTTTGAATTATAATGGTCTTGTATTCTATTAATAAGGCAGGTCAACTGTTGCAGTGTTCTCAGTGGTCAATATATATCCTTACAGCCTCTCATGCTCTGCAAGGTAAATTGCATTGGCATTGCAGTATTTTTTACGTATGGTTAAGGGGTTAAGGGTGCTTTCTGGTTGCTAGGCAAAGTTCTAGACGTACAGTATTGAAAACTTGCTGCATTTGGTTGCCAATACGAATCGCGTTTTCGGAAGATATAATGTTGACCATGCACATCTTGTCACTTTTTTGGCTGCACGCGTACAGTGTATGTTATATTGAACCTTACAGCAAGTACAATATATAAATAATGCCACTGCTCTCTATAAAACATAGATGGAAGAATAGATTGCGTTGTCTTAAATAAATGTATGTTAATGAAAGCCATAGCCTATATTGTTTGTTCGATTAAGAGACATTTTGCGGACTGCAGTTTGTGAAGCAACAGCTCCATCGGAAAAAGCGTTATCGTGCCTTAAGAAAAGTGAATTTCCTGTTATTTAAAAGGTGTTGCGATTGCTATAGCAAGGGTTTTGCCGGATATCCTATAGAAATCTTATGTACATGTACTGTGTATAGCATTAGAGTTTCAGCATGTGCTTGCTCCGAGCAATGTAGACTGCATGCTTTTAGAAAATTCAAAAATGTTTCCTAATTGCATCGATTAATGTAGCTCTTCTTATGAACTATCGATTGAAATCTTTGGGCTGTTTAATTCAGCGTATTATAGCAATTTGTAGTTTGTATCAAGATACAGTCGTATAGGCCTACCAGCATATGTTAATCTACATGTACAAGGGCGGTTCGGAAAGTAACCTCCGTTTAAATAAATAAAAATCAAACACAGATACACAATTTTTATTATGTACATCTTATAACTACCTCTTAACCGCATTCCGCTGTTTTTCAGCATATAATTAAGGTAGCCATTTCAGTTCAAGCATTTGTTTTAGCTATAGTGTATCACGAATTTGAAAATTCATGTTGTCTGAAAATGCGTCTAAAAGTAATGTTGAGATGCTCTTAAATTTTTGTAATCGAAATTAATTTATTCAAAGTCTGTTGAATAGGTCCAAACATGGTTTGAAAGAGACATTCCTTATATATCAATGCTCTCCTATTAGCTTTATTGAAATTTATTTAACGAGTTAAGAGATCAATTTGTTGAAGTCAAATAATGCATTTCTGACAAAAAGCCGTACTACACATGTGCTGAAGTTTATTAACGTGTTTACACAATGTTTCACTAAATTTCACAAAACTGCAGTGCCAATCTTCGGCGTAAATAGTGTAGTTTGCATCTTTGCATTCATTCGACATCAACTTGTTTGAATTGAAAATACTGTGCTATCTTTTTGCAGTTTACTTGACTTAACTATTTTGGGATAAATTAGAAAGTGCTTTTTGATAATAATAAAAAATAACCTATACTTTATATAGAACACTCGATAAGATTCCAGTATAGAGATTCAGATTTTTTATCGATTGCTTATCTGAATGGCAGTGCAATTTATTTTGGAGGTGTTCGATGCTTTTATATTTAAATCTGGTGGACGTATCAGCAAAAAGTTTCCCTATCTGTCACGCGAATGTGTGCATGCAATGTTTAATTTGCCTTTTCCCATCTCAGGTTTTCCAAGTTGAACTACTGTAAGTTAAAAATATCTAAGGTACAATAATCTCTTGTTGCCAAAAATAAACTGGCGCATATAATTGCGAAATAGAAATGAGAATGCCTTTTTGTCCCTTGTTGTCATTCAAAGAAATCTCTTGGGTTGTTTCAAAGTCAAAGGTTGTACAGCTCAATAAAATAATGCAGATTTGTTTACCACTAAGGTATTCCTTTATAGTATTTGTCCCGTGAAATTGGCAGGGAAATTGGATAGACCTCTTCTCCATCTGTATTTAATGCCTAGTACGATAATAAAATAAGTTTTTTGTTATTCATATACTTTATTATTAGTAGTTTGTGTGATACAGTGAAATCTCTCTATAACGGTCAATCACGGAACCAACAAAGTTGTCCGTTGCAGAGAAGTGTTCTTTGAGGAGGGTAAAATAAAAAAAAAAAACTAAAAAAAACTTTATTATACACACTATAGGAGGGCTCTCGTTATTAATCTTAGGCCGGAATTCATAGTTGAGGCTTGAATTCACAAATAAGCAGTACTTCATGAAGTACTACTTATATCATAAGCAC
>JAQGCC010001964.1:0-20511 GCA_034698905.1 Xestoiulus laeticollis | reverse complement strand
TCTAAACATGTATATAACCGTTCAAATGTTAAATAGGGTTCATACATGGCTTTTATTTCCATTTAAAGGAACATCCATTGCCCATCCATTTAATGGCCCATCCATTGCTATAAATAACCACTAAAAATGTAGAAGTTTATACATGTATACTGCTAATGTTTCTATAATACAGTACAACCATGCAATTACATGTATAGCCTATGCTATGCATTAGATGCATCTATATGTATTAATAATTAATCTTAACCCATTAACGACTTCCCTACGCATGCGCCTTGGCAAAAAAAACCTGTTGCCAATGTTGTCAAGATTAAAGAAAACCTGCGCAAACCTTTATAATTAGGCTACGTTAACCATAAATTACTCATGCCTTTCTTTAAGAGGGTGTATATTAGCTAGCATATATCCTATGGACAAATCTGCCCGGGATAAGTTTGCACGTATACTAATAAAGATAATTTAACAAAAAAATGAGCTATAAAATTAGATGTCTTCTTTACTAGCTAGTAGAGAATTTTGTAGCATAGTCTACTTTACTAGGAGATAATCAATTTTGTATCACATTTTTTTGTGTTAAATAATCTTTATTAATATACGAGCAAGCCTATCCATTGTGTAACGGTTGTGCTAGACAAAAATAGCCAATAGATCAATTTAATGAAAAGTTATACCCTTCATTCAACAACATGCATGTATATGAATTAATGTTGAATGATGATATCATGGTTAAGTGTATATGCTATTTCAAGAAGTTTACAGAATATAGTGCAGAAGCCTTATCAGATAATCTATAGGATTTCAGCTTTGTAAAACTAAACTGACCAGCGTTTTAAAAGGGTTATACATGTATTTTGTTGGTAAGTCGACTCACTGGTAATTGGGGTCAAGAACGGTTGGCTTAGTTGCTCAGTTTTGTCATGGATTAATGGCTTAAGATAAAAGTGCAACCGCGCAACAGCGTACGCGTGTCACACAAAAGCTCCTAGCTCAATTATTAATGCCATTTTCATTCTCACAATTACTCCAACAGATCAATTTTTCAAACGTCTTTCGCATGTGGTTTGCGCTTCACTAACCAATACAATTATGCATTAGTTACTGTTGTGCCAACGAACAGTTGCAATTACGATGGAAGCTCAAAGGGCCTCATGAGCACTTAACAACTGTAGTTTTAAATTAATGATTTCAAATGATTTTCTCTGTAGACTACACATTGAAAAAAAAAGCATGCAGTTGCAGTTGACGTGTTTTTTTGTGGGATACTTTGTTTCGTCTTTCTATAGCTTTACATTGTCACCTGTTTTTCAGGAAGGGACATGACACGTACTTTCAAAACTCTTTTCTGTAATTACTAGTTGAGATGATGAGATCGTGATTGCTTAACATTAACACTCAATGAAGTATGTGAAAATAATCAAACAAACCATGGGCCAAGTGCTCATTAGCCATATGTTATGGTGGCCATTATGGTTGATCGTGTTTTTTAGAAACAGAAGGTTGCCCGGGTGGACAAATTATACAATGTATATGGCCATGTATGTCTTATACATGTATATGGCATACATGAATCCATGTATGGCTATACATCCGAAAATACACGTATATAAATTATTTTGATATGGCCATACCTGCCTCCATATATGGGAATACCTGTTCCAATATATGGTCAAATCTGGCAATATAATCGACTAAATTTAGTCGAGTATCTTAAGATACTTTAGCCGAGTAAGACAATTTTGTCAAATGTGTTAAGATACTTTAGTCGAGTAAGACACTTTTGTCAAAGGTCTTAAATGCTTTTGTCGAGTGTCTTAAGCTTCTTTTATCGAGTGTTTTCAGATACTTTTGTCGAGTGTCTTAATATACTTTTGTCTAGCGTCTTACGATACATTTGTCTAGTGTCTTAAGATATCTTCGTCGAGTTTCTTAAAAAAAAATTGTTTAATGTCTTAAGTTGCTTTTGCCAAGTGTTTCCTACTAGAAATAAGATCATATGATAAAACTTACAAAAAGTGTCTTAGTATTATTTTTTAAATCTATTGAGCAACAAGGCTTCATATATAGCCTCCCGAGTGGAAAAATAGATATGCTCACATAAGACATTAATTGACCTGATATAGATGCATCCAAAATTTGTCACAATTACCCAGATAAGCCATATATGACATATATACCCAAATATGTCTAGGTATGCCATTTCTGGGTATATCTGGCCTATTTTGGATGTAGGAAAATTTCATATACCTGTATGGCTACATTTATTTTTTCCACCTGGGTGTTTTTCTTCCATGTTATTCACAGGGAAAAGAAAACATCAACATTTACTGAATTGCTTATAAACTCTGGACTGAAAGAATATACTTTGCCTTTCATATATGGACATAATGTTTGGAGGCTGTCAGAATGGATATTCTTGATTATAGAGGTGTCGATTAATTACCGATTAATTACAATTAACTTGTAGACGGAAGAAATAATAAAAAGTCCATTGACTGGTTGGCTTTAATAAAGGCAAGTATAGTCACGTGATAGCACCTAAGAACATTTGAGGACGTTGTGCCTTGTCAAGAGCCACACTGCGCATCAAAATACCTTAATAGATATCCATGAAATAAGATGAAAATAATGCAACTTAATTTCTCCCCTATTAAACTTAAAATTAGTTAGAATTTTAATAAGACATTAAACAAAATAAAGTCAAGATGCATCTTAATTCAAGTTAAATTAGCGCGAATATGCATCATATTGCCTTTTTCGTGGACATTTTTAAGATGTTTTCATTTGCAGTGTAGGACCAGAAATAACCAATTAAAAATTACCTATGTCAACTTGAAATATTGTGCATAGAGGTCAAAGGTCCTATTGCAGGAGAGAAACCCATATACTACAGGGAAGTCTTACGTACGGTGACCATGGTTTAGCATGTGAAAGCATTATGAGGCATCTTAATAAATTTAACTTAAATTAAGATGCATCTTCTGCATGTCTTCTGTTTACTGTCCATCATATTACAAAATGCAACTAATTTTAAGTTTGAAAAATTGGTGAAATTAAAATTCATCTTTGCACATATTATTTCGTATACACTTAATTTAAAATGTTTTGATTTGCAGTGTATTTTATTGATGTCTGACTATATTGCATTGACAGAGCCAGCACAACATAACATATCGATAATGTCTAAAATTCATCAGCTAATACTTTTTATAATTTTTATCAAGTTTTGAAAAACTTTAGTCCCATTTTGAATTGTGGTTTTTGTGTTTTCTACAAGCAATACCGGGCTCTTTTGTCCATTATTGATGATCATTCTTAAGTGACCATCTTCAAGCAATTTACTAAACGATTCTTAATGGTTCTTGAACTGACAAGGGTTGTTACTTTTTTGATTGATGCAGTTTTATTTTCCAAGTACTCAATTAGCGCATAGAATTTGGAAAACGACATGGTTAGGCTTTCTCTTTATATCTAAGACCCACGGCTATGGCTTTGGTCGAAGTGGGTTTGGCAGTCATTTTACCATTTATACTTCCCAGTATTCTGCCATTATCTCGTGATCTTGTCAGTATAGGCAGTAACACTTTGATACAATTTCATCCATCAAAAAGCTTCGCAAAATGCCTGATGGTACACAAGTACAGATTGCACCAAACTAACTAGACAAGATAAATGGGATGCTATAGGATACTTGGTCTCTTTCGACCATGGTTGATTATTCGTTTTGCAATATACAATCAAATTCGCTTATAACGATGCCGTATACAGCGATATTTCGGGTAAAACGATTCTGAACAAGTTGGTGTTCAGTAGGTCTATGGTCTTATTCTTATGAACAGTAATTTTTGTTGGACACTACGATGTCAGATATAGCGATCCCGTTTTGAAACGAAAAATGATCCTCTCAATCGCTTATAACGATTTTCTGAGATTTCCTCTGTTTTCCATTTCTAAATGCATATATGCAATACATGCATATATGTAATGTAATGACAAAATGACTTACAATCTTAAAATTGTGTTGTAGTTTTATCTGTAATCTTATTATAATTTTTTTATTTTACTAATGAAACATTCATAACTTTCAAAAAGCAAAAAATGATCGTAACTGGTATTAAATTTAAGTCAAATTAAGTTATTACAGGTACATTTATATATTTCACTGCTGATATTTATTTAAATTTTGAAATTTAGAAATACATGACTGATAAAACTTTAGAAACTTTAAAATTTAATAATTGTATTCAGTCTCGGTATACAAAATTTTATTTTTTCCAGTTTTAGATAACCGGTTTCACTATTTTTTTATAAAAAGTTTTAATTTCCAAAAAAATTGACTGTACCAAACCGCTTAATTAATTACTATTGTGTACGATTTTTAGTCAAATTATTAAATATATGTAAATCAATTTTAAACTTGTATTTCTGTGTACATGTTTATCGTTTTACATGTTCGTTTTATTTTTCGTAAATCCGGATACAACGAAGTTCCGATATTGCGATCAGATTTCTTAAGTTCATTGAATATCGTTGTAAGTGAATTCCTCTGCATATATTACATGGTTATGCAGCTCTATATAGATGCTTTAAACGGTATTAAATATAAAACACCAGTGATATATGCTGTAATATTTTTGTTGTTTGCATGCAAAGACAAACATGCATTAGCGATACGAAAAATGTTTCTGCTTCGTGTTTGAATAAGTGTCAAGTATGTACGCTGCGCAAAAAAATTAATATTAAACTACTATTGGATACGATAATAAAATGGGACGCGGCGTCACATAACGGAAGGAAATGAATCCTCTCTTAAAGGATAAAAAACAAATTGGAGAAATTTATGATGAAACTAAAGCGTGCAACTCTCTCAAGTTATATATGAAGTTCTTTTTATATGAACAAAGAAAAATGCTAGATTACATATGCATTGTAATTAGAATATTTCATCTATATATCTACTGGGTTTTTTCCTAAATGCTTTAATGACATTTCATTTACTATGTTCTTTGAAGTACTTAATAAATAAATAAAATGGAGTAATTAAAAACGGTGATTATATTCACTTTTTCACAATTTCTACATTATATTATTTAAATACTATAATTTTAGATATATAATAATAGAATTTAAAAAAATTCTATAAATTGAGCTGTAAACTTTTTTTATTGTTTAAACATATTGTATTGGATTTTTATTATCTCTTACGGGATTTCTCTTAAGTATTTAAACTGTAAAATTGTTAGGTTTTTCAGGATTAGGGGTACAATATAATTTAAAATGCTCTTGAAATTTTTTCCCTTATCCCTATGAATTGATATTTTGCAGAGTTCTTTTATGCTTTTAATTGAAAAATTTGCTCTTTGCTGCTCTTTTTTACATTAAGAATAATTTCACTAAAAGAAGAAGAAAAGAGCACATTTTTCTATTAAAAGAATAAAAAACTCGACAAAATATCAATTAAGCAAAAGAGCCAAAAATGGCAAGAGCATTTTAAATCATTTTTTACCCCTAATTTTGAAAAACCAAACATTGATCCATACAATCTGCATATATTTCACACATGATCCATACTCTAATTCCTTGATCCTACTCAAACGAAGATTTCAAATAAGCGTGCCGGTTTGCCTTATTTGCCAGCAGGTGTCGTTACCAGGATGTTAACAATATAAAAAGATTGTGCAGTAGCGCCATTTGGCGAGAACGTTTAGGAACATCCAAACATGCGAACAAACGAACAAAAAAAGCATACACCGCTTTAATATAATATAATAATGATAGGCTAGAATAGCATAGCCTATAGGCCTTATAGCTTACACACGTTCTACAACATTTTGTATTAGCTGCATTACTTTAAAAATATGATCCTGTTTTTTTTTTTAAATATGATGTGTCAACATCGGTTGACATTATGAATACATGGTTAGTCCGTTTGTAAACCACATGCTAATTAAATTTGTAAGCAAATGGCTTAGAAAAACAATTTTATAATGCATGCTTTTTGCAGGCGCACATGTCACTCAAGATAATTCAGTTATGATTTCTGCAGTGGAACAATGGAACTATAGTCTTACAAACCACTCGGGAAATATGTAAATGTACTGAATGATAATCGCATTTACGTGCTATATGAGAGAATAGAATGCTCTTAAAAGCGGTGACAATATTTTTGAATACACATTGCAGCACTGCAAGTGATTTTATGACTTCAATGTTAGAGTCGATGATGCTGTAAATAGTTTCTTGAAGTAGTTTCACTTTTTTAATAAAATTTAAGCAACTGTTTTACCTTCAAATGTAAGACTTTAAACATAAATTGCGTATACATTACCACAAGAATGACTTAATATATAGACTATGTATACCTGTACCAAAGCCAAACATACAATTGTAGCACTACCATTATAATAACTAACAAGTGAGTAACAATCGTTTAAATTATAAGCATAATATCCATACAGTATGTGCATGTCAGAAATTTGGCTCTCGACTGCTCTCCCTGAGAGGAATCTGAAGAATTTTACAATTGAATACAAAACACGTGTCATTCAAAAACCTCTAAATTTGAACTGTCAGACTAGTGTTTTTTGAATACATGCTATATAATTTTCGTATTTTTTTTTGATTGACTGATACTAAGTTAATATACATTGTAGCACATCCTCTCTTTTAAAGAGAAGAGTGCTAAATATAGCAAAAATAGATGTTTCAATATACAGTATCTCAAAGCAAAAAAAAGCACAACCAATCCACCTTAGACTGATAATACAACTAAATCCCATTCTAGTGACACAATGGGGTTATAAATTATCCCGGCCAGCATATAAGAAATTCATGAAATTTCTCCCAAAATGCTGAGCATACATATAGGCCTACATTATATAAAAAGAAATTCATGGAAAATATCAAATTTCGATGGTCAACAGAACTAAGGGAGCAAAGGGAAAACCAAATTTAAAAATGAGGATATTTATTTTTCCCTGAAACTTTTCGATACATATAATACAGAGATTCCTGCAAAAATGATCTTATTTTTATAAGAGCATTAGGGGCTAAAATGTAAACATAACCTCGATCCATTGACAAAGTAGGAAGTTTACAAATTATTCTACTTACAATGTTAATAGGCATAACTTCAATCAATATGCAGCCATTATGTGGCGAACAACATGTAAATCTACATGGAGTAGTTCTGAATGCTAGATCTATAGGTATTAAGTTTATTAGTTTTTCAAAACTTTTCATTGGAGATTAATTTACAAGAATACAAATTGTAGTATTCGGAGGCTAATTACAATCTACATTCCTACAATTAATGTGCTGTCACTGTCCAAAGTGATGGCAATTCATTTTTTCATATGGGAGGAAAAGCATGGATGTCTAAACTGCAAAAGTACGATGGTTGGGAAAAATATATAACGATTTTAAGAACTATGGCTATAACTTGGATGCGAATGTGTCAAAGGGAACAAGATATATAGGCCAGCAAACGAAGCGTGTAAGGACAGGCTAGTTATTTTAATGAAACCCCCAGCCAGCCCTAAATTGCGTTTCTATTAAACGAAACGTGAAGTTAATCGATGTTGCCTCCTTGGTCTATTACCCATTGTATATTGTATTTATGAGAGCAAAGCGGTTCCTCGAATGGTCTAGTACCAAGTACACACTGTATTCCTCATACCGATAGGCCATTAGGCAAGTTCAACACGACTAGCCATCAGCATGAAGCAATTTATCCAGGGTCTTTCAACGACTTAAATAATTGCATAATGAATGAACACCGGTATGTGGTCTTATCTAATGCATATAAAGAAAGGTACGAGGTGGACGATAGCAGGAGAATCTCTTTAGGTGGTTCTAAGATCGATACGTTTTTATGACAAAAATGAATGTAACTAAAACATTATTCTCTCTTATAAAGCTTCGAGGGAGAAATTTGATATTTTTGACATTTATTTCAACTTTTTGGTATTCTAGTATTTTTGTGAATTACTGTTGTACAAATTGATATTTCTGCAATCTCAAAAGTTTATCAGTGAAAATACATTAGCGTTTATGGAAAAATAAATATGTTTTGCGAAACTATTTTTGCATGTTTTAAAAAAAAATTACTGTCATTTCTATGAAGTTTGTTTGCAAAAATCTTCGATGATTTTGTAGACATCAAGAAGTTACATTTATTTAAAATTTAAATGGTATTCTAGATGAATTGCACTATATTTTTGATGAATTACTTCTCCATAAATGATTTGTGTATCTCAAATTAGTAATCCAGTGAAAATACATTTATACATTTACGTTTATGTGAAAATACATTTTATTGTGACAATTCATTGGTATTTTTTTTAATGCCATAAGCCAAGTAGGTATCTTTTTATGCCATTTTTGGTATTTTTATGAAACTAGACTGGCATGACCAATGAGTCGAAAATCCTAATATCAATAACCACATGTCAATTAATCATAACAAAAAACTAACTTCAGTAATGTTTGCCATTATAATTAAATGAGATTGGGATCGTCTCATGATCCCATATTAATATTTGTAAATATATGTTCAGTAGCTTACAAAAAAAAATTCGCTATATTCTTTTGTTTCTTGATTTCCTTATTTTTTCCCTAGATTTCTTTTCATCATAGTGCTAATCTGAATAGCACAGACTACATTATCTACACTAGAATGAGTTGAAATTCTTCATGAGTCTTGGATTAATACGGATACAGCAATCGCCTTGTTCCCTGCAAGGAAGCCCATTAGGGAGTTTATATCTATATTAAATTATAACCGAAAAACATCCAGCCAGAAAAAAACGCTCAAATTCCAGTGCATGGAACAATGGTTCACGCTCATCATTATTTCAACATTAGCAATAATGCAAAATGCATGTAGACACGATGCCTATTCAATTAAGTTGCCTTTCATTAAGCAGAGATTCCGCGGGTCGCACGTCATCGCCATTATTTCAAGTGGAAAACGAATTAAAAAGGTTGAGGTGAAAGGAGAAAAAACACCCTTTCCTACATTAAAGCAAAATTTGTTATTCACGCTTACTCGCTCAAGGCTATTTGGGTTGCATTTGCACACATGCAAAGCAGTCTCAAGCTTTCAAGTCTTAAAACTGAAGGTTATATTCTTCGTCTATAAATCTTTAGTAAATTATTTCTTTGCACAATTACACGCTGAGAGGACAATGCTCATATTCTGGAATAGCCTTTGCTGCATTAAAATCCTGTGCATTAAATAGGATATGAGTGCATTAAATACATCACCAGTGAATTAATCATATAAAAGCCACTTGAAAAAGGGGGGTGGAGGAATGCAGACTGGTAATATGTCATCTTGTTTGGCTTAAGTAATAGGTTCCTTAAGAATTATTACTTTTCGGAATTTTGTTTTTGTAAATATAGAATACCAGATATTAAATCTAGCCAATAGGATTTATATACTGTACATGTACATGCACATGCATAATGAGTCTTAAGCGTTTCTTAAGGGTTCCCAAAGATATATTTCTACAAGTTTTTAAAACAATTTTTTTTCCTGACCATCCTTAAGATTGCTATTTGAAAAATAGGACAATAGTTAATGTTGAAACTTATCCTGCTGTAATAAATGTCTATACGTTTACGAAAATTATGTCAATAAATAAACATGTAGTTTTTGTGAAATGCATTAAATATTTTTTTTAAATTATATATGTTATTGTAACTGGATTGTACATTTAATATTGGACTCCCTTTTATTAACAACCTCTTGTCTGGTTCCTCAAAGAAGTTGTTTACAGCGATCTGCCAATGACCACCTTACTTTATTTTGGTAGGCAACTAACATAAACTAATATACTGTAGGTCTACATTAGATTTTTAAGGCACAACTATGAATATTTAAAATTAGTGGTTTATTAGGAATTTGTAGAATATTCGTATCAGGAGATAAAAAAATATTGTCTGCATACAAAACGTGAGAAAAACATGCAGATGTCAATTTTTATGGAGAATTCCCCAATTTTATAGATACAGGGTTGAATGAATGTGCCCTCATTTGAATTTAGCGATAAATAATAATTGGCTATGTGAAAACAAATGTTTTGAATTTCTCTGAATTTAACAAAACTAGCTTTTCCCCGACTATATTCCAGGTCTAACCAATTTCCCTGGCAATATAAGGTTTTCCTATCTGCCACCACTATGAAAATATTCGAAAGGACTAGACACGCACTCTGTAAATTCTCGTTTGTCAACCATGAAAACCTAGCTTGATGTCATTTAGTGGTTTTCGTGTCTTGTAGAAACAATTTTTACATGAGAAAATTCATGCCGTGACAAGAATGCTAAACAGGTGTCTTGAACAAAATAATTTAAATGACAACGTTGTCATTTGGGATTCCCTGCCATTTTTTACTCTGAATTGTGTCAACTACATAACAAGCATTGTGGATAGAATATCTGAATAATTTTCACATTTGTGGACAACGCTATAAGAGGAATACATGCAAGTTTGTTAAATAATATGTTTGGGCGACTCAACTTGAAAATATGGTTTCATGTAAATGAACTTCAATGTAATTTTCCATTCTTTGCAACTATTAATGTTGACAGAATTTTTGCCAGTGTAACAAACATCTCACGCTCTTAAATCCGAAATTTGATCGTAAATAAGAAAGAAATTGTTTTTCCAATAATAAAATAGAAATATTGTTGAAGAGGATTGAATAAAAGAAAAACAATTGCGCCAACTAGGAACGATTTTAAATGACATTTCTGTTGCATTTACAATAGATTGGTAAAGCAAAATAAAATGTTTTACAATATATTTTATAATAAATGTAACTTTTACCATCATCCTAAACTTTGTTTTCAGAATATACATTATTCATCTAAATAATGTTGCAAGCATGTATATAAAACTGTAAACACCAGGACTTAACATAAAGTGGCTCAACGTGAAACCATGCATACACCTACATAATCCAACATGTTTGCATTTCATTTTCAAAGTTTAAAGAGGAAAAATAATTTTAAGTTGAAATTTTTTTGTTAATATGTGATTAATTACATATTAAAGAACAGAAAACAAACATCAACACAGAAAATAACTTCTTAATACCACAAATAAAATCACAAATCAATGTCAAAATGAAAATCATACAGGAAAGAAATGCCAAAGTGAAAATCATTCGGTCCCAATTTCATGGAATTCTGAGACATTTGAACATGCAGATAATTAATTATAGTTTACATTAAACAAGATTGTGAGTTTCATTTTCTTTCCATTTGTTGTGTCTATCAAGAAAAACTATGTATTTTTGTTATGGGAGCCTATACAACAGGGAAAGAACGCAAATTGGTCATTGTCCATCATCAAGATGGGAAAATCCATCAGGCAAATTGCTGAAATGATTCAAAATGTTCTAAAAACCATCCAGCATATCATCAAGACGTATAAAAAGGACAACCAAATTATAAGTAATGCTAAGAAAAGCTCCAAAAAATATATTTGTTGCTTCTGACGAAAGGTGGATTCTATGTTCTGTGAAGAAAAACCCCAGATTAACTGCTTCAAAACTTGCTGTTGAGATCGAAACACATCTGCATGAACTTATCAACCCTGAGACAGGACATATTGTTTTCAGAAAAATATAAATTTAATGGAAGAGGGGCCAGAAAAAGGCCATGCATCAAGTGACAAAAATCATAACGTTAGAGCCCAGTTTGCAGAAGAACATTTAAAAAGGGATCAAAGTAGTTTGGAATACGAATTTATTTACTGATTATTTACTGATGAATTCATCAATAAATAAAACCATATTCCAAACTGCTGGATCATTTTTAAATGCTCTTCTGCAAACTGGGCTCTAACTTTACGATTTTTGTCACTTGATGCATGGCCTTTTTCTGGCCCCTCTTCCATTAAATTTATTTTTTCTGAAAACAATATGCCTTGTCTCAGGGTTGACAAGTTCATGTAGATGTGTTTCGATCTCAACAGCAAGTTTTGTAGCATTTAATCTTGGGTTTTTCTTCACAGTACATAGAATCCACCTTTCGTCAGAAGCAACAAATATATTTTTTGGAGCTTTTCTTAGCATTACTTATAATTTGGTTGTCTTTTTATACGTCTTGATGATATGCTGGATGGTTTTTGGAACATTTTCAGCAATTTGCCTGAAGGATTTTTCCATCTTAATGATGGACAATGACCTTTCCCTGGTCACAATGGACTTTCCCTGTTGTATGGGCTCCCATAACAAAAATACATAGTTTTTCTTGATAGACACACCAAATGGAAAGAAAATGAAACTCACAATCTTGTTTAATGTAAACTATAATTAATTATCTGCATGTTCAAATGTCTCAGAATTCCATGAAATTGGGACTGCATGATTTTCACTTTGGCATTTCTTTCCTGTATGATTTTCATTTTGACATTGATTTGTGATTTTATCTGTGTTATTAAGAAGTTATTTTCTGTGTTGATGTTTGTTTTCTGTTATTTCATATGTGATTAGTCACATATTAACAAAATATTTCAACTTAAAATTATTTTTCCTCTTTAAACTTTGAAAATGAAATGCATACATGTTGGATTATGTACATGTAGGTGTATGATTTTCACGTTGCCACTGTAAATATAAGTAAAAAATTAAAATCCTATACACAAACGTCATAACCTATCTCTAATATGAATATAGGAAGTATTTTTCGTATAGTTTCCCTTGGAATACAGTGTACTAGTACATAAAGCACCAAATGAATATTTCAGTGATCATTCTTCCATGGCAGCAATAAAACAATTTTTGACAATTTAAGTAGACATGGAAATATGTGTAAAGTTATATTTAAACTTACCAGTTTGTACGATGGATTTGCTATGTGTAATCGACCCAGACGTTTCTTGTATCCAGTCTGTAACTGTCACATAATCCGTCACAAAACTTGGTATGTGACATTTCAATACGCCGGTGTTCCCAGTTATCACGAATTCGTCATACACTTGCACTTCATATTTCTGTATAACCACTGAAAAAAAAACACAATAATTGGCTCAGTAGCTGATCAAACGACAAATTGTCTGGATTTTTATCCAATGTCCTTCACTGTACGTGACGTTAAAAACTACGCTTTTATGTTTAACAAATATTTAAAAATGCGTCATACATCTATATTACAATTTCAATTTTCGAATTGTCCAAGGACTTTATTTCCCAGAATGTTTGAAAATTTTGAAATAATCACTCAATGCAAGACAAATTTCAGTGTAGATTAGCAGTTAAATTTATTGCAATCTATTCTAAATTTTAGATCCTAATCCTTTTTCGGTTAGTGATGGTGCAGGCATTCGCATTTCGACCTAGATATTCCTAAAAAATTTGCATAATTCTCAAATAAACTTTTTTATCGAAATGGAATGGACAAGGTCCGCGTTACGTTCAGCGCCCCCTTGTGGTAGTAAGTTGCAATTTTTGTAGGGGATCGATATATAGAAACGTGATTTTAACACATAACAACATTAGAAATAAACCTTTAAATAATAATATCTAGCAATCTAATCATGATACCAAAATGAAACTTTGTGAGGTTTAAGATAATGGTACGAAATAATTTTGTGATTTTTTTTTAATTTTAAAATACATGTAGTAACTTTTCTAAATATTAATGAAGAACCCATCTTCATTGCATGATACTGCAACCTCCTCTCCCCTACAATTTTTCAATTTTTTTCCCATTACGTGGCGCTACTTAATCGCGCATGCGCTGTTTTGTAATGCGAACCTTGAACATTATAGGTTCATTTTACATAAGAGGATATACAGTAGTTAACACTATTCTGTAAATTTCAGAAAAAGAAATTAGAAAAAAATCAGGCATAGATTACATGTATTTCAATGATTTTAAGGCTCATTTGATTCTATCTTAAATCCTTTAAATCAATATTTTGATATCGAAAGAGAAATACGAATAACAAGCAAGATTTTTTTACATTTTCGATGTGCTAAAAATTCAAGCACATTTCTCCATTTTCCAAACTACTAGACACTTTGTAACATAACATCATAAAATAAAAATATACATTATATAATGTACGACATTTTCAAATAATATTTCACTACCAGGATTAATAGTCTCCTTCACGCGAGCGCTGTTAAGCACAAGCCGGCAACGCTTTTCCCGCGTAATTAAATGTGCGCATGCGCTGTTCATGCGCGCATCTAATTACCCATAGGAAAAGCGTTGCCGGCTTGTGCTTAACAGCGCTCGCGTGAAAAAGCCTAATATTTCAATACCAGGATCAGTCAATAATAACTTAACTTGAGCAAGTGCACTTCCTGATAAATCATTTTGATCTGTATACATCCACCTCTTTGTGGATACTGACAGGAATTTCATGAGCACAATGCATTAGAAAATCAATGAAGTATGGTTCAGAATTAAACCACCACTGATAACCTGACTACATAATTTTACATCACGAAGTACATGTAATGAGGTAATTCTTACCTGCCCTCACCCACATCTCCCTGCTGACCACCGTCCCTAAGGTGCTCGTGGCTTCGCAGCGATAAGAAACAGCGTGGACATCCTGTCGGTATTGTTCCGGTTGAAAAGGATGAAAAATGATGGTCCCATTAGTTAAAATTGTGCGAACACCGTGGATATCTCCCACGACCATGCCACTGGCCAGTGTCCATCTAATTGATGGTCGGGGATTTCCTAGGACTCGACAGCTAACCCACACTTTAGTGTTGTTTGAAAACTCGACTTTACTAGGAGGCTCCTGGAGAAATGTTGGCCCTTCCAGAGAATCACAATCAGCTGAAAGACAGAAAAGTAAAAATCATTAAAATGGTAATCGACCATATTCCATCACATTTATTTAATCCCCCACATTTGAAGGTAATAAACCCAATAAATGCTTCAAAAGTAACTGCATGCATAATCAAATCGCTTTTCCTTAAGGGTAAAAACATGCTGAAGCATTTATAACATCATGGATAAGAGGGGAGAATATAGCAAGGAAATATATCTGTGATTAGTCAATGCAACCGCACATTGTGGAAGCAAATGACACAGAGTACGGGTACAACATTAGAGTAATCAGAGGTATGTTTCCATGCTATTCTCCATCCTCTTATCCATGATATCATCCATGCCTCAAAATGTTTTAACTTAATACAGGGTTAACATAAATCAGTGATCTTTAAATTTTTAACCCTGCATGGTTGAACCTCACACCTTCAGTTTTTTTCTTTGATTCTTTATAGCATTTAACAAAAATATCGATGTAAAACGTTTAAAAATGAAAATATAGACAATTAAAATTGAATCTATCATAATTGATATTTGATGGTTGATACAAATTTTGCATATTTGTATTGTTAATAATTTTTAAGCAAAAAAATGTTAAAAAAATTAATCTTATAAATTTGTATTGTACATTATTGTTCTCCAGAGTAACATTTTTTTGCTTAAAAATGTTAATTTTTCAGTTTAAATATTTAGTACATTAAGTAATTTAGTAATTTCAGTAATATATCCTTCTATATACGTTCGTATATATTTCAGTTTCAGGAGAAATTTAGTAAGATATTTGAATTTGCATGTATAAGCAACCTATTGTAAGACACCTTTGATGTACTTGGTCAAAAAAAATCTGTCTACATTGGTGCTAATTTTATATATCTGAATTTCAATAAACCTACACTGCAAATGAAAACATCTTAAAAACTGTCCACGAAATAAGACGTTATGATGCATCTTTAGAAATTTAACTTAAATTAAGACGCATCTTAAGAAATTTAACTTAAATTAAGATACATCTTCTGCATCTCTTTTGTTTATTGTCCGTCTTATTACAAAATGCAACTAATTTTAAGTTTGAAAAAGTGGTGAAATTAAGGTGCATCTTTGCATCTTATTTCGTGGACACTTAATTTAAGATGTTTTGATTTGCAGTGTAATTTAGGCTACATTTATGCTAACCTTGTTCTGTAATTGATGAGTTTTTTTTAAAAAAAAACAGCATGATAAAAATGTGAATAGCATTTTATGAATAAATGAGCAGAAAAAAATATATATATATATTAAGAATTATGATTTAATATACATGTATCAATTTTCATTAAACCTAAACATAACAAGAGATAAAAGATCCAAAAAGCAAGCTGAACGATTATATATACAACACGAGCAATTTTACTTCATATTCCGAAGCTGCCTATCATTTTATTCTTTTTTTTGTAAACGTGCCTAACTAACCGAACGTTCTTTAAATTAAGATTGACGTTCATTAATTCTTCGCAAACATTGGAGAGAGAATACTAAAGAAAGCCACACAAATTTGTAATCTAGCCAATTTATTGTTTTGATCCCTTGTTACGAGCAAAGTCTCAAACCTCATTGCTCTGCCAGAATCCAAAACAAGGAGCAGGATTCCCAAGAGAAATTTATTCCAGTTTATAGTTTAAAAGTACAGATATATATATATGCCCTTTCAACACTCAAAGGTTGACACGAAATCAGAAAGCTGAGCCTCCACGGTTTCTTTTTTCGGTGTCAAACACAAAACTCATATTTAATGCAAGCCAGGTTGACATACAGAAACCCCAACACGGAAGTGTCACAGGCATTATGTGAGCATGTACGCTTTCAAAAAGAAATAATCAATAACCTGAGGCGTAATCATATATAGTTAATCAGATTTTGCAACAAACTGGATATTTTTATACCAAGCGACGAAAATACGAACCGAATTTTTCAATTGAGTTTGGCAAGTTTATGATACAGTAATTTACTTGAACTAATTTTCTTGACGGTATACATATACACGCATGCTGCTTATCGCTGCACAACAAGCGAACACTTTGAGAAGCAAAAAGTTAGTTTAAGGATTAATGGGCCTTAAAAATTGACTGCAACTGCAATATATGCAAGCGGGTCTAAGAAATACGTATCTTGATGGAATGTTAAATGGATGAAAAACTTGTCATTTTTTGATTACATGTTCAAAAAACCATTACAGTGGTTCGGTGTTTTTAAAGAGTAAGTATATAGTGATATATGTTAACAATAATAAATAAATATGTAGAAGATAATCAAGGTCGAATTCGTATAATTATTGATCTATCAGATCTGGTAGAGACATGGAGAAAATTGCAATTAACGTGAGTCTTTTCAACCGAATTAAGTATATATAAAAACTTTTTTAAAAAAAATTGTTAAAACTGTAAAAACATTAAAACTTTAAAAAGCCTGTCAAAGTTAAAATAAAAATTCTTAAAAGAATTCCATTTGTCAGACTATTTATTTTAAGTTTCATTGTCATAGTTACAATGACATATTTTTAAAGTTTTAATGTTTTTACAGTTTTAACAAGTTTTTTAAAAAAGTTTTTATATATACTTCGGTTGAAAAGACTCACGTTAATTGCAATTTTACTCCGTGTCTCTACCAGATCTGATAGATCAATAATTAATAATAAATAAGGTTAAAAGTTAAAAAATTAATGTTGATCTCCCCTTCCCTGGTCGAAATAAATATACTGATATCAATAAAAGCTATATTCTATAGTGATATTAGAATACACAAACTGATAACCACATTCTGTATAACCAGATGTCATATATTGATGCAGCCATATCTGCAAAATTTCATATATGGCCATATCTATTTTTTACACTCGGGCTGGCTCTATTACAATGCCCTAGACTATTTTGCAATGTAATAATTGCACTCTCTTTTAATGTGTTGCCCTGTCTTGCAACGCATATTGTACTTTCTTGCAATGTCTTGAAGCATCTTGCACTATCATGTAATGTTTTGCAATCTCTTGCAATGCTATGTAATGTACCATATTTTCTTAAAAACTGTTTTGCAGTTTATTGCAATGCATTGTAATATGTTGGAATGTCAAGTATACTGTCTTGTATTCTCCTGCAATGCCTTGTAATATGTTGTAATGTCAAGTACTGTCTTGCATTCTCCTGCAATGCCTTGTAATATGTTGTAATGTCAAGTACTGTCTTGCATTCTCCTGCAATGTCTTGGAATATCTTGTAATGCTTTGCACTCTCTTGCAATGCTATGTAATGCACTATATTCTCTTACAAACTACAAGTGTACATTTAAGTTTGTTGCAATGTCTTGTAATATGTTGCAATGTCAAGTACTGTCTTGCAATCTCTTGCAATGTCTCCTGCAATGTGCAGCAGTGTCTTGTAAATGCCCTGCAGAGTTTTGCAAGTTTTATATTCTTGAGCTACACTACATGTACAATTGTATACTTAAGAGTAAAAACAATCCGATGCAAGTAACTTGTAAATATTTCATTTTATCTAAATAGTTAACAGTGTTTGAAATTGTTTTGGATTAAAACCTAGCTAACGATACATTAACCAAGAAATGGAATCAGACAGCTAGGCTATTGAAGAGGTATTGCGAGCAATAGAAGCAAGGCAAGAACCCAAGTAGTTCCATTAAAGTGATAATTTTCAATCAAACATTTATTCAGACATGAAACGACCAATAAGTTCGCCATTCCTAACTTCCCATAACATTTTATCATCATATTGCTTAGTGCAAAAGCGACTTTATGCCTCCCTCTCAGTACAGTGGGTACTGGACTCTTGCGTTTGATTATGCGGTCGATATTTTCGATATATATCTTTATTTTTTGCACAGCTGACATTTCCACATTCCGAGATGTTGACAAGGAAATAGGGTCAAGAGACAAATTTATGAAAATTTGATGAGTGTCAAAAGCACTTCTACGTCGTCTATGAGCAATATGGGATTCAACACGGTTCGAAAATCAACTTGGAAAATGAAAAAAAAGTGACAGTATGTAAATTGCAATATCGAGGAAGTGCCCAAAACGGTCAACATCGAGTCATTTCCCAAAGTCCCAGTTACATTAGTGGATATATTTAGAGCACTAGCGCTTACAAAGTGTTCATTTCAGGCCATTATAAAATATCACAGGATTTAAGCTTGACATCATGTCTGCTTTTGTTTCAAGATAAAAGCTTTGTAGACCAGCTTTAGGTGTCTACTGCAGTAGATCATCCAATTATACCCAGATGTTTAGAATTTTGCAAATAGAAAGAAAAAATGCCCCAATTCAAGAAGAAAAAAATGGATTTATTAGAGCCGACTACCCAACCGGCTTATAGTGTCGAATTAAAAGAAGTAAGACGTCTATGACACGTGCATGATTGATAAATGGATGGAAGACCTGTGCATTTTGTAGAATGAAAGGTTGTGGAAGATAGAAAAATATGAAAAAAAAAGTGAACAGTTAAATAGTGAAAGCACAAAAAAATGTAGCTTTTAAGCAAAATGGCAGTTATAGACGATGATGTTTTATATAAAAGCAATTTTAAATGCAGAGTGATATGCACATTTTCGTCTAATAAAATATTTAACTTGAAAAAAACTACATCTTTAGTCTAAACCTAATCGATTGATTTTATGTAAAGTGACCAGTTCTGAATATTAGATATATAGCCGTATGGTGGCTGTAAGTCTAAGGCAAGATGGTGAGTATGTGGTGATATGTTGACTTTGCAGCGTATGAAATGTGCACTAGGCGAGTGCATGCAAATTATTAGGATGGTCTCATGCAACGTACTATATGCAACAAAGTCGCCATGTCACCACATGCTCATCATCTTGGTGAGCATGTATTTAGTGTCTATACCAAATGATACAAAAATAATGCGCAGACAGTGAGCAGAAAAATATCAGTGTATTATCTGCTGAATTCTTAAAACAGAAAACATGGGGTACAACTTTCCACCATAATTCTGCAGAATTTCTTGCAGAGATATATATGAAGAAATTTATGATGAAAGGTGTCTGCTGCATTTGGATTTCTAGCAGTTAGTTTTCAATATACATTGCACAAATACCATTATACTCTATGAGCTAGGCACTATGTATAATGCCAAGTGCAACTTATAAGAATTCCTCTAACGATTTTTTTTTTAATTTAGCAATTTTAGTGTCTGCAGAAATGCAACATAATTGATTTTTATAAAAAAAATCACCTTGATTCTGCAGACAATTAGCCGGGTGAATCATGCAGAGTTCTGAGAGATTTTGTTTGAATGAGTATGCATATACAATGGCATATCCAATGGCATGAGCCTCCTACATGAAATTACCCATATGTGCGCCTAATTTGAATTATCCTATCATGACGTCCTTCAACATATAGTGTAAGACATGCACATGTATATGAAGCACATATAACGCATGTGCATGAATATGTTATCAGTGAAACTTGATGCAAAGCGATTACACAGATTCTCATTAAACCTACATATTGGTAAAAAAAGTTTGCTTCATACATCTAGTGATTTTTTTAAGAAAAATGTCACACAACAAATTTGAACAAAGTTTCAGTGAAAAAGATTTCCTCTAGATAAAGCTAAAGCAAGTGTTTCAAGTTTACGAATTCCTGGCAGGTTTTCCAATCAATTACAGAGGGTCGTCAAATAACTGCTTGAAGTTATAGTG
>JAQGCC010001963.1:0-20511 GCA_034698905.1 Xestoiulus laeticollis | reverse complement strand
AAACTAACTTTTGAAAGTCATCTGATTTCTTTCCTTTAGGTCGTGAACTTTGGGTTATGGTTATATCGAGATCACCAATCGAGCACATGCTTGGACAACCAGAAGTAAAATATGTGGGAAACATGCATGGCAATGAGGTATAGAAATTTAACTGCACTGTTTTGGCACATAAGTCTGCAGATAGCGCTGCAGAGCTTCAAAACCGCAATGGTCTTGAGCAATTTTGGATGCCTTTTAACGCCAACTGTAGACGTTAGAGTCTAGCAACATGTTCACACCACTTGGGCTTCTACTTGAAGCATATAATGGCAAACTTTATATAACTATTTCAGGCGGTGGGAAGGGAATTGTTGTTACGGCTAATACTGCTACTTGTAACGCATTACCAACAAGATCCGTACATCACGTGGTTGCTGGACAACACCAGAATCCACATCATGCCCACAATGAACCCGGACGGATTCGAAGTGGCCGAAGAAGGGCAGTGCGGGGGAACCAAAGGAAGGTAAAAATGATTGGATCTTAATTCGTGAAGGAGAAAGCGAAGAAGACAGCTCGTGGAATATTTTTTAAACGCGCTGTATACTGTTATAACTTAATCAGCTCCTCGACTAGACATTCAGTGTTGTGACGATATAGCACGTTAAGGTGTGCGAAATACAGGCTACAGCCAATAGGATGGCCGCGCGTCAACAATAGTAAACCCATGGGTCTTTTACATCCTGGTGTAGGGTCCTTAATTGTTAAGGATTGCCTGCAACCAAGTGCCGGATGTAATATAAGACTGGTCCTTATCTTTTGTTCTGAGCAGTGTCCCAACTAGATTCCTGCGTGAAAATGTAGAATGCAGACCCCCATCCTTAGCAAGAGCACCATTATATGGGCATCTAACTTTTAGCAGTAATGTCTATAGATCGCGCTGTAGACATCCAGCGGAACAGCAATACCACCGCGCGGCAATACAAATCAAAACCCCACCGATATGCTTTCAGATTTAATGCAAAAGGAGTGGATCTCAATCGCAACTTCCCCGATTACTTTGAAGACAATCACCAGGAGCGGCAGAGCGAGACTCTGGCTGTCAAGGAATGGATTGACAATGAAATCTTCACGCTGTCTGCAAACTTGCACGGTGGAGCTCTTGTTGCCAATTATCCATTCGACAATGCACCCAAAACGTGTAAGTCTGCCATTTCTTTATTTGCTTACTAACCTGGATGCTTTGGTTTTTCCCTCTTCTCCTCTTCCGAACTCCTGTCGCTCCCTCTTTCCCCTCCCCACAGGTATAATGCCCGGGGTTACGATCTGAATCGCAATTTCCCTGGAATATTCTCGGAGAACGGTTGTAAGGAACAGGTGGAGGTGCACAACGTCAGAAAGTGGATAGAGAAGAGCGACCCCAAGTTTGTGCTCTCGGCTAGCTTGCACGGGGGATCCTTGGTAGCAATTTACGCATACGATAGCACCAATCATTCCAGTTGTAAGTTACTAATTGGTGACACTGCATGGAGGTGAAATCCTGCATGGATGACGTATTGTGCTGCATTGCTTAAGTGAAAAAAAAATTCCCTGCAAGTTTTCCAGAAAGCGCCTCAACCATCCGAGAACTGCATGAGTTTTGGAAATACCTAGTGACCGCTATACTTCAGTTTACCAAATTCGTAAAAAAGCTATGTAGGAATTTGCTGACAAGAATAAAAAATGTTGAATCGTTTTACTCACCAGAAGCTTTTGCATGTTCCAAAATCCCTTGTTTTTTTGTGTTGATGTGCCATTTTCCGGTGAACACTTTAAAGACTCAGTTTCTCTGATTTCCGGTAGTTTTGAGTAACTTCCGCCAATCTCCATCCCTCACTCCGGACCACGACGTATTTCATCATCTGGCCCTAATGTACTCGTTCAACCATGGCAGCATGTCCTTTGCCGCACCATGCAACCATAGGGCGGACTCGTTCATCAATGGGACGACCAATGGTGCCGAATGGTACCCAGTGTCAGGTTAGATACTCAATGATTTGCTTGCATGGATGTTTGCACGCCAACAGAATCTACCTGCAATAAATCGGTAAACTACTTGTAGGTGGTATGCAAGATTATAATTATGTATGGGGAGGATGCATGGAGCTGACACTCGAGCTCTCCTGTTGCAAGTTCCCGACAGCTGACCAGCTCCCCAAATTCTGGCACGAAAACAAGAAGGCCTTGCTGAAGTACCTCGGGGAAGCGCATAGAGGTAATGGTTAACTGCAGAAAGATATGTTTTAATAACCGATTAATGTAGCGTTACCAAAAAAAATCCGATACTCTCCTTGCTTTTTTAGGAGTTCGTGGATTCATCCAGGACGAATTTGGTCAGCCTGTGGGAAATGCAGTTTTGAAAATCAAAGGACGAGAAATAGGCTTCCGTACCTCTAAACATGGCGAGTTCTGGAGAATCCTGCTCCCAGGCATTTACAGGATTGAGGTGAGTTTCGTATTCGAATTGGCTTGTTCCATTTCAATTTGACTTTTACATCACTCTTCTTGTATTATCAATAGGTGGTTGCTGAAGGTTACACTCCCGCTGAAGCGCAGTTTTCTGTCGTCGAAGCTCAGCCTACCCAATTGAACTTGACGCTGTTCCGACCAACGGTAAGTCCCAGGAGCAGTAGCACGATCAGCCCAACTCTTTCTTTCGGTGGTGGTTTCACTGCACGCTCTGTTAGAAATATTACAAGCAAGTGGAGACGCAGATTCCGGCATACGAGTCCCACCACTGTGGGTACACCCTCCACACCCAACAGTGCCGTATTTGATCGGGAAGGCGATGACCAAGAACCTGGCACGTACAAAGACAACAGATCTTCGGGAGCGCCCGTAACCGATGCACTAGGGCTATTAGCAATTTGCGGCTGGTTCTGCATGAGCGCCACGCTCTTTTAAAAACACAAACTTTTCCTATATCGCATAATGTGACGAGCATCAAAAACTACAACGTTTTATACATTTTTTACAAAGTTTTTACACCGGATCCACCTTTTTTTACAATGTACATAATTATACCTGTATACCATTTTCTGTGCCTAAATGAGGAATGTTCTGACGAAATTTCTGCAAACGAACTGTGATAACATGCATCTTATTTCTACCTTCAAACCTTTCATAAGAAGTAGTTGGATCCAGTTTATTTGCCACAAAACTAGGCTGATAAAAACACGAGCCCGTTTCATTTCTGTCATTCAAGCTGGAAGTTAATTTAGAATTTATATCAGATTGATGTCATCTACACTTAGGTTGCTGCTCCTAGCAAGATTTTACTTAACCAAAGTTAGGTTTTCACCTGCACATATTCCAAAATTGTACAAGTGATTGTTTGTGGGCAGCACAACTGGATTTAACTACAACGCATGACAATGGTTGGGAGTCTATCGACAAACTTTTTCATCATTTGGTGTTGGCAAAACTATTCTACAGCTCTGGGAATCGGGTTACGTGTATATTTTGAACTTATCACATTTGGTACTAAGTCGGTCAAGCGGTAAGGTGATTTTGCACTCGATACTATTGGTAGCAGTAACAAATCTAGCGCTTGACTCAGGTGTCTTATTTTCAAAGTCTTTTGCTCCTCGACAACAATTTCACCGCTCGTTCCAACGTGATCCTTCGCCTTTCTATTATTATTACGGTCCTCCTTTCTAAAGAAGAGGTCCTTTTCTTGATATCGAAACGAGGTAAGCTAAACGGTCAAAGAAGCACACCACTTCGCTAGCGGGTCCTTTTTAACTCTAGGGTTACCTTTTTTCATTCGGCAGGGATCGGCAATGAGGCCTCAGAAGAACAACCGCATTCGACACGTGCTCGCCCCTCCGGCACCCACGGGATCCCCCATCGGAAACTTCATTCAGTCGATAAGCAGTCGAATAGGAAACTTCATTGGCTGGATCGGTTAAGAAATCTGAGATAAAACTATTATAGAAACACGACAAAGATTTACCGAAGACTGTTTCCCAGTAGTGCCATGGGTTTAACGTGACCATTCTTGCCCAATGAATGCTTTGTGCCCGAGGAAATATCGGAATTGTAGCATATCTGGGGTCGAAGAACAAAACCAAAAAGATTTGTATGGATTCAGTGCTGCTCATTCCAAGCAGCATCCGTTTAATTTATTGAAATTGTGTTATCTTAATTACAACATAGTTTTTTATCCACTTGCACTGAATGAGAGCATCGTATTGGTTGCATAATTTGGCAAATTACTTATCATATGCAGTTGCATATCCCTAAAGAACAAACAGTGTCAACTTTGGCATATATTTGAATGAAGAATTGGTAGGGTTTGAAATTGTGACGCATAAATTGCGTAATTTGTCCAAAACTGCGTGGTTACTACATTGGAAATTTAGAGGAAAGGATCGCACATAATGATTTTTATGTGAAATAATGGAAATGAGGTTGGTTTCACAGATCGATTGATTTTGTAAACAGTGACGAGCAAACATTAAATTTTTTTACAAAAACATGTTTTTACTTTATTACAAAATGATCAACAAGGACAAATTACCTTTGTTTGGAAAACTGGCGATCTCAAATCGAAAGCGTAGCGATCACTTCGGTGTTTTAGGAAACTGCTTTAGCCACAAGATCTCGCGCTACTTGAAATGCAGCCATGAGGGCTCCCAATTCCATCTTATCGCTGACACCACTTGCAAGTCTAAACCTTAAAATTTTAAGCAAACAAATCATTACTGGAGTGTTACTATACGATTATACAAGACGAGGCACAAGCCTACACAAAATGCCAGATAATATCTAATATTTCCGCCTCGTAATCACACAAGGCCAACTTACTCAATATCTGTAAGCTTCATTAGCAAATGCAACCGGACGTGGGAAGGAAAATCAACTGGTAATTAAACGACAAAAGTGCACTCTAGGGTTATTCTAATTCTTACAGTGTAAAGTGAGAATATATTTTAAAATGTTGACGTACTACGGTGGACATAGTTGTGTACTTCCGTGATAATATCCGTGAGAGCTAAACCTTTGATGGTTTTAAGTTCCATGATTACTGATAATATGTTGAGAAAAAAAGCCTGACATACTTCACGAGTGTATATTATCAGTTAAGCAAAGGATACGTTCGTACGCTTTATTAAAACTTTCATTTAACATCCAATTGACGATGTTAGCTATATCGGCTTTTAAAGGATGACCTACGCACAAATACACGTTTTCTTCATTTACGACATCATAAGCCATGGAAGTACTCTACAGTAAATTCGAAAATAACCCTAACAATAAATACCAGATGTAGACTCGCAGATATAGTGTTTGTGGACCGAACATACCTGTAAAATATTTAAAACTTTCCTCATGTCCCCCGATCCTAACGTCACTAACGCTTTCTTGCCATCCTCCGTAACATTCACGCTAAACAAAACAATAATCATTAATGCAATGAGCATGCTTATAACTCCTAAAATTTGCTCAGCTAAAAAGGAAGGCAACAAACGTTTCTTCACGTATGACCAACTCCAACCGGGGCGTCATTTGCTCCGGAGACAATGGACCGAATCGAAACCGCGTGCAACGTGACTGCAGAGCAGGAATTATTTTCGAAAGGTAATTGCATATGATGCAGAAGCGAGCGTTTTCAGTAAACTTTTCAATTACTATCAAAAAATTGAGATGCATTAGCCCGATATTCCATCTTCGGAGAAAACTCCAATCAAATTCACAGTCTGATGTTCACCTCTTCGCAGGGCATTTTGCGCATCGTGCGTCATGGCATCAGCTTCATCTAATATGATCAACTTGAATCCAGCCCTATTAATTGAAATATTAGGTTGTAGGAAAACGACAAGTTCCTAGGCCAGAATTGCAATATTTTAAATTGAAAAGTACATCCAAATAAAGTTTAATTGTATGAAATACTGCTCAACATTAGCAGAACTTACTTAAAAATTGTTCTGGTGCTAGCAAAGCTAAGGATCTGCTCTCTTACGATTCCAATGCCCCTTTCGTCGGAAGCATTTAACTACAACGAAAACAAAATTTCGTGAAGACATCTTGTCTTTATGGTTTAGGCATTAGCGTAGCTAGTTGTCAGTGGCAATTACCTCAAGAACCATAGAACCAAACTGTTTAGGTGAATACAACTGTTTGGCAACAGCCAGAATAGTCGACGTTTTACCAGTTCCAGGGGGACCGTAAAACAACAAATGAGGCAAGCGATTCTCTCCGACAAACTTTTGAACTAAAAAAACCCAAAAATGATAATCCGATCGAGCAATACACCAACAAACAAACATAGACTGCTGTCATATAGCAATCTGGGATGGATCCATGCAGTTTAGTTAATACATGTATGCTTTTTTGTTAAAAAATGTTTTTTTGCAGCACTGAATGACTGAAAAATTAATAAACGGAATCTTACTAACTTGTGTTAATTATATCTTTGTGGGATATTAAATCTTCGAGTTTATTAGGACGGTATTTCTCAACCCTGCAAAAAGTACAGCATAAAAGCACTTAATTGTCAGGATTAGTTTCAAAATACAATTAAGAACTGGAATTTAATGCAAATATGCTCACCAAGGAAGATTAGAAGTTGTTTTCGAGCCTTCAACAACCATGTTTGGACAAATGTTTAATAAAAGATATATAGTTTTACAAAATTAAACTGGAGAAATTATCAAAGGAACTAAAGATTACAAAAACGCGCCAAATCGAACGGTGTCTGCTTCAGCTCATACCGGAAGTATGAAATAAACAACTAAACAAATAAACTTAATACGAAAGAACGCTCGAAAGAACGTCAACAGCTGATTGAAACAACTTAACCAGAGTTTTGTTAGTAAATAAAAAAAAGCAACTATATATTTAAAACTGAGATTCAAACCATTCGTAATTTTGTTAAATTGATGCAGCACCTCATTCTCGACCTCATTATTTCCAATGCCAATTTCAGAAACGCCGCTAAATATCCAGGCAAGAAATCCTTAACAGCTCAAGAAAAATCCCTATGCAGGCATGCTTTTGATATTTCCAATAAAAATAATACGATTAAGGATTCAAAAATTGCGCATCCCGTGAAAACTTTAACACCATGTTATGCTTAACGACTAACAATAAAAGTTTTTTTTTATCTTAAATTATGATATTAAGACATGAGGGATTGGATATGATCAAGAGGACCAGTTTGCGCTTACAACGCCGCCTATAATTATGAAATGACTGCATATTTTTTATAACGTGAGGATGTTCCATTCTCGTTTGTATTTACGCTTCAATTTTCTAATTTACAGGCCGCAAAGGCCTTGTTAACGCTAGTCCAGCATGAATGAAAGTAGAACAAGTATGCGCTTTTAGTGTTCGCAATATGGCAGAAGAGGATGGAGAAAACGGCGTGAAAAAGGCGCTGGAACAGTGTGCTATGGTCCAGTCAATGATCGATATAAGTGCAGAACATCTAAACGGATTGCGGACCATTTGTGCGACGAGCGCCGAGCTAACTCAGCAGGAAATTCGCACGCTCGAAGTACGTTCAACACCTTTGCATTCCTTTTAAAACTAAAATGAAAATCGCAGTTTCAACCGAGCCCTTGCAAAACCTTTGGTATTTGGTCAGGGTAAAAGCCAGGGAGCAGTACCTAACTCGAACGCGTTGCGCTTTCATTTTTCCCATTGAAGCTGCACGGAGCGTGTGGCGCAGCGCTCTCTAGCGAAATTGCCATTTTTAAAGGCCATACATGTATATATAAGCTAATTTTCACCTGTGCATAATATTATATAATTATGATTTCTATAATTTGTCTCGCTGCTGAAAATACATTAGCTTGTAAACTGAAAGTTCCTGTGGTTTGACTGCGTCTAAGGACCGAAAATTGAGGCTAATGCACGGTTTGTAGAACAATGTTCAATAGTTGCTGCAAATTGTGCAAACAGTTGCATGGTGACTGCGTTTTAATACATGTTAATTTGAATGAAATAAATCCAATGCAGACTGTATTTCAAAATAGTAGACTTTGATGACAGTTATCTTAAAGAAAATGTTTATGAATCCGTGTTTTAAATTGTCTCGAAAAACCCTGCCTTGCTTCGTCAATTAGCACATGTACAGGAAAATCCACAATTAATTGGAAAATTATTTCGAAACATAATTTATCCATGAAATTGAGCTTTATTATGATCATGTTATGATCACCTTTCACATTAATTGTCAAGGGACAATGGCATTCATTTCGCTGTTTGCGTCATATTATCTTTTAATTCACATGAGCCCATATCACTGTGTCAACATTGTACAATTGATTTTCCTCCTTTTAAAAACTTACAAAATTAATGTATATATGCTCAAATTACGTGATTGTTGTATAAACAATAATAGTTGCACTAAAAAAATTTAACACGATGTACGTTACCCGAAAGGAGTAAAATTTCCATATGTATTAAATGCTTCATTTATGCCTTGAGAAATTAATGGCGAAAGTAATGACTATTGTGATTACGAATGGAATCTTTAAATGCTCAACTTGAAACTATTGCAGGAATGTGTTTTGGATCCGTGGTATACGTCACTATAGCTTATTGCGAAACCTAAATCTAATCTTGGGGAAATATTGAAAAACAAACAATTGCACGTACACTTTCAAGTTAATGTAGCCCAGTATGTATGTTGTTTTGACAAGTTATATTTGTATTTAAACGGCTTTGACTTTCTTTTTGGAAGTGTACATTGAGGATGTATTGCTCATGTAGGCTATTGTATATGACTGTTGACAGGATGTGCCAGTCTTGGCAGATATGATCTGCTCTTTCCAGGTTATCAAATCGCAACAGATATTATTAAAATTCGAAGTCGGATATTTTTAAATGGCTATGATTAATGCAGAAATATATTGGCGTTTTCATTGTTGCAATTCATCAAATGCACTCCATATTACGGCTTATACGACAGTTGCTTTATGAATTATTTCTGATGGATTTTTCTAGGGCAAACTGATCAAATTATTCAGTCGACAGCTAGTGGCCAAGGCTCATTTTCTGGAAAAGGAACAGTCTTCAGAACTAAAGCAGTTTCCCAGGTTAAAACAATGGCTTTTGGTTGTGGGTTTAAGTGCTACATCCGTTCAGGTAAACCAAATTCGAGCCATTATTTATTCATCACTCATGCAAAAGCACTGATTTTTTTAAACTTGCTGTGTAAAGGGCATCTGCAGAAGGGTGGACTCTCTCGAGGAAATGCTCAAGATGACCGACCACGAAATTAAACAAAATCTCCCGGACAATGGTAGCAGAGAGGAAGAAGAGAGGCGACTGATCAGCGCCATTCAAAATCTGCGCAAATACACTGGCAAGAGAGAATCTAAATTTAATATCTCATAAGGGTCCTGCATTTCAATGTGGTATTTTCTCACCTCAACAAAAATAGATAGTTGCTACTGAACTAATTTGTTAGTCTATATATTGTGTAGCACGACAGGTGGCATAAAATGCTGCTGCCCTGCTGATACTATTTGCACACATCAATCATTACATTAGCAAATATTGAAATTCTTCCTCAGCCCTGCTGTCTATTTCACCGCCTGAAATGCCTAACCACTCTTACCACTGTTTAGTTTCACGCACACATCTGTAACCGTCATTTCCAAATTGCAGAATACTTGCGGCTGGGCGAAAAGGCCTTGGGGAACGAGCTCGATCTCCACTGGGACTCCTGGGATCAGGGATTGCCAAACAGCGGTGGTGCATCGCCGAGACCCCCTCGACTACGGTCGGCCCGGTCTTCGGTGCCGTCCGAAGAACTTCTAAAGAGCAACCCATCTTCTCCACCAGTGACTTCATCCAACCCAGTCCCTCCTTGGTCACCAGCCATCAACTCATCCGCAATACCGGTGTTTGCAAACTACATTGTGCCCCCTCAGTCCCAGGTCAATCGCGACCGCAAATACACCCCTCCTCCCACGCCCCCAATCTCCGCCAAGAAGGGGGAGAAAATCAAATTTCCAACTACGCCACCGCCTCGCAAAAGGCATCAGACCGCTCTCACCAATCTTCTGCCAGACTCGTACCCTCTAACCAAGAGCAAGTCGCACGAATCCAAGTTGGGCGCCCGTGTGGATGTACCAGAAGAAAGGTCAGTACCGCTTGGAATAGACAAAAATATTTGTTGGCCGTGAATGACTATGGTAGCATTTTCCAATTTAATATACCAAAAACGAAATTCTTAAAGAAGAATTTTCACGAAATCAGCATATAGTGTATGTGTTGCCTCCGCACCTCTGGGGTCCTAACATATGGGATATGTACAAATCTTCCATTCTTTTGGCAGGTACGATGCCCGACCAAGACGACAGCGGCTGTTAACCGAACCAGGTCTCGAAACCGAACAGGACGAACTGGTTCCGTTCCCCACATCCGGCCATAGCTCTTCGCTTACAAATTCCCCGATGAGGATGTCGCCTCATCCTTACAATGAACACCACATTGCCGACGATGCCAACAATAGATGTATGATGGCTAAATGTTGGATTGTGTCCTTGCCTTTGGCAGATTATTTAGTTGCATTTTTTTATATTTTAAACGTAGCTCCACTCATGTGCCCTACTTCACCACGCACTCCGACAATGACAGCGCACATGGTGCCTCCCAACGTCCAACACAGGTGAGTGGCCATCTGCTAATGGCAGATTTTGAAACAAGGACTAGATCGCAACCGTTTATCGTTAACTTTTCTCTTCCCCCAGATTCACTGGTGCCATCAAGATGACAAATTGCGACGTATGCAAGAAACAAATGATTATAGGTTTTAAATGCAAAGTTTGCAAGTAAGTAACCTGCTTATTTGTTCGCGAGAATTTTTGTATTCTCGGTTTGCCAGAAACAAAATTAAACGAGAAAAAATACTTTGAAAGTAGCCTGACACGTTTGTTGATTGCGCGCTCTCGTTCAGATTGCGATGTCACCGTGACTGTGTCGATAGATTACCACCACATTCATCTTGCTGTGACCTGAACCAAATTTGGAAATTGCAGAGCGACGGTTAGTTTTGCTTGCTAACTTTGACTAGTGTAGATAATTTGACTAATTCACATACACTTGGCTCTGTTTCCAAAGGCAATCATTCCCCCGTCATGAACCGAGGCGCCATCCTGTCTCCACCAAGCCACAAGAAGGACGGCAACAGAGATCACCGCCGCCATGGCAACCAGCAGCTGTCCAACTTCCAGTACCAAGGAACTGACACCTGTTCTAACGCCTCCTCCTCTTCCTGTAATTCCTCCGCACCTTCATCCCCAGCTATCAACTCCCTCACGCATACGCCTCCACTGATGTCGACGAGACATTTTGATTTTGGAGGTACAACTCCCACTGCGTCACTGCCATAAACGCCCCCGTATCCCTGTTTGTCAGTAACTAATTTTATTCTCGTGTTCCTTCCTGGTTTAGAAATGGAAAAGGACATCTCCCTGGATACAAGGACACTAACAGAAACTAGGTTAGACATCGCCCATTGATAAATAACACGTGGGAGGAAAGCTGTTGACCTTTTTAACATGCATCCCTTTTTTTTCTTGCAGCGAAATGGTCGAAACGCAGAAATCAAACGACAGCGACAAGACAATGTCCGGGACTTCGGGTAGCGTAAGTGTGCGTAGGCCATTTCTTATACTTTGTTTCAATTATGTGTCGCATTCCAAGTAGTGTGATCTGCTTCATTCGACCGATTTCGGAAGAAGCAAATTATCATGCTCGTTTCTTTCCTCAGACCGACTCGGAAAAGACGCTGGCAGGGCGCGTCGATTCGCAGGATAGCCAGATCTCTGACGTCGACTCGGTCGATCGAACCTGGCCGAGACAGAACAGCGTAAGTGGCCGATAGCAGGAGGTGGGATCTGGAACTGCTTTGGCCGGAGTTTGACTTGCCTCTTTGTTTTTATCGTGTAGATGTCATTGCGGGAATGGGAAATCGACTTTAACGAGGTGCATCTGGAAGAGGTGGTTGGCATCGGGCGCTTTTGCAAAGTGTGGAGGTTAGTAAATCGCCGACATTCAAATGCATGTGGGGAGCATTATCAATAAATCCCAAATGTCGTCTATTTACAGAGGTAACTGGCACGGGGAGGTCGCCGTTAAAGTGTACAACATGGACTCTGATGATGTCAACATACTCGAAGCTTTCAAACAAGAGGTGAATCAGTTTTCTAAGATTGAATGTTACGCAATCACCGCATTTTGTTCTCACACATGTCGTACGTGCAGGTTTCGACGTTTCGAAAAACGAGGCACGAAAACCTGATTCTGTTCATGGGGGCCTGTATGAGGTCTCCCGACTTGGCGATCGTCACACGGTAAGTAACCCCGGTTGGCAGTGACTCGTGTCAAGGTTGCAGCTCGTCGCTAAAGTATTTGTTTCCTCCCTAAAGGTTATGCAAGGGGATGACCTTATACTCTCATATACACAGACGGCGCGATCGATTCAATCTCAATAAAGCCATCATAATTGCTCAGCAGATATCTCAGGTTTGTCCCGTAATTATTTGCTCTTGAAGCACAATCTAGCAGCGGCAGCTTTTTGAAATCGTTTTCTTATTTCTAGGGGATGAGTTACCTTCACGCAAGAGGCATTGTTCACAAAGACCTCAAAACCAAAAACATTTTTGTGGAAAATAGCAAAGTGGTCATCACTGATTTTGGCCTTATTGGCCTGACAAAATTGTGTCAAGTTAACAGGTTCGTGTGTGTCTATTTACGTTCAAATAATCTACAAATTCAGCATGATTCCTTGATAAATTGATGGATTTATCATTAATCTGGCTGCTACGCAATAACCGAGCTTCGCATTTTTGCCAAGAATCAAAGGAATTTAATGAGGTCATTCCTTAAATTCAGATAAATGAGATTAATACGAAATCGCTGATTCTGGTTAGAGCGAGGACTTCTTCAAATATTAATTAAAGCCCCGTTTTCCTAGCTGCGCGTTTTTTGCGCTGCTGTAGGGCGCAAAAAATGTTTTGCGTTTTCAGGACCGCAAAACTTACACGCTGCAGATTTCCGTTTTCCTAGAAACTGAAAACACGGGCGTGCGCTGCATTAAATTGATCAAGAATTTGGGTTTTAAACCCCTGGCTTGCGTTTAACCTTGCATTTTATAAGTGGTATAAGGTAATATACTTTAGCATATAAGCATCGATCAATCTTAATTCAATATATATAACACTCGTTTGATGAAATTTCATAAAATGCCGATTTAAGCCTAATATAAAAAAAAGTTCTATGAAAAGCGGTTTCCAATTACCTGAATCGGTCCTGTATTGGTTATTCACACACTTAAGTCCTAAATTGAATGACAGGTCGGGCCGGGATCAGCAAAACGGCAGATTATCGGCCGCCATTGTTTCTGCGTTCTGCGTATGGACCCGATCTGAGTCAGTCGTCCTTTCGCGCAGTGCAGGAAACGGCAGCGTCATACGTGGTGCGCAGTCTAGGAAAATGGGCGCATTGATTTTCCCATGTTGGGTCCCCAGCGCAATACGGCTGCTGTATTGCGCCCTTCACTCGTGCAGCTAGGAAAATGGGGCTTAAAAGTCCAATAACATAATTCATCTGCACCGTAAAACGAAAATACCGAAACCAACTCCAGGAGCAGAGCCCTCTGAAAGTCCCATTCTGAATTTCTAAAAAAAGAACCAACTAATCTTTGCCTTTTCTTAGGAAGGGAAACTGGCTGACCATTCCTCCAGGCTGGCTGTGCTACTTGTCGCCGGAGATCGTATGTCGTTTGAGGGCCTCTAATCAGTTTCAAGAAAACCATAACATTGCCTTCACCATGGCCTCGGACGTCTATGCATTCGGGTAAGCTATCGAAGAGCATTTCTCGGATCCAATTCGGATGAGTGTGCATGCAGAGTTCTCAAAAAAACTGATTTTTTACGGTCGTTTTAGAACCGTGTGGTACGAGCTTCTGTGCGGAGAATGGCCATTCAAAGGGCAACCTCCAGAGGCCATTATCTGGCAAGTGGGCAAAGGTATCAAGCAATCCCTGGGTAGCGTGCAGGCTTCGCGAGATGTCAAAGTAAGGCAACACCCTTTTTGTCACCAAAACCTTTTAGCAAACCCTTGCCTTCGTCACCAGTTTCTTCCTTTTTCCGTTCTAGGATATCTTAATGTTGTGCTGGTCTTACAAAGGAAACGAGCGTCCAGACTTCAGCAGGATCTTTCAACTCCTGGACAAATTGCCCAAAAAACGGCTAGCCCGTAGCCCCTCTCATCCGATCCACCTGTCTCGGTCTGCCGAATCTGTGTTCTGAAGGCTTTCCGCCATGCACATAATTTATTTTTCAGGCATCGACTTTGCGGTGAGCCAAATCATTCGACGGTCCATGCCTGTTCCTCTCGTTCACACATCCCCAAAACCACCATCTACTCCCCTTTTGATTCAAGCATTCCAATCGTACATAATTAAAATTAACAGTTTGGCCCACACTATATTAAATGCAAAAACCCAATATTAGGAGTTGAAGTAAGATCAAGATATATATTTGTGCACTTTGCACCATGCTTTCTGAACACGAGGAATCTACTTCTATTGTAGCAAGACTAGGCGAGGTTTTAAAGTGTTAGAAAAAGGCAATTTCTGAGGGGTCTAGATTCTTGAAAGCCGGACTCGAGGGACTGCGCAAAGGTAAACGTGCCTTTGTATTGGTTGTTAACATTAACTAGACCTGGCCCAAGAGGGATCTATAATCTATATTCAGGACCACCTCCCCACATAATTTGGCACCATAATTCTAACGATCACGGTTGGCTAGCTGCCGAACTTGGTTCCAAGCCAGAATTTTTTGAGCTGACGAAATCCCGCATCGCGAAGGCAGTGATAATTTATTAATGTACTGTACATAGCATGTATAAAGTCGATAACATTTATGCAAAGAAATTCTTTTTCTCCTAATACGTGTACATAAAGGATCACATCCCTCACCTCAAATGTACCATTTCATCCCCCATACTATGGCTTTTTATTTTTCAAAACTTACTATCTCTATTCCATCTTTTAATCTCAAAGAATAATATTGCCGTATTAATCGCTGTCTATCCATGAGCCTCCCATTCGTCATAAATCATTGACTGCATTTTTGAGCAGAATGCTGCAAAGCGAAAACCCCAAAAGTGATGCTTGATTTTTGGATTCTTGCCTAGCGAGAAAAATGTCAAAATTTACGATTAAAATCGTATCTATAACTGAAAATATATTTGTAAAAGTTTTTGCTGTGATCGTTGTGTGAATCTCTTAGGCTATTCTAGCTAGTTATCTCATAGTTATCAAAGCATCCAATATTTATTCCATTTCGTTTAAAATTAAGCTCTCCAAATCTACTTTGATTGCAAGCAGCTTAAATTAAAGCTAGAATTTGCGGCAGATGCGACCCTCGATTGTAGCGAGCAGACTCATAACTGCTCTGAAAAATGCAGTCATTGCATGTGTTGATAGAGAATTATCTATTTGATGGAGAAGTGGAAGTGCCATAATGCATCTGAATTCCCTCCAACAAAATATTAACCAAAAAAATGATTTGAAAAATGATGCCATCCCCTCTTTCCTTTACGATCTTAAATAGCTGGTGTACAAATCATTTATTATGACTTCTCTGCAAGGTGCACAGGAACGCATCGTCCAGTAGCTAGCTACGCATGATGCACCGACTCTGATGCTGCCTGCGTGGCAAAACATCCTTAGCGAGAACATATGTGAATTCGGTTTTAACAGCTCTGCAGGCAAAATGCAGTAGTGTCAACAGACAGCATTTTGCCATCTTTGTAGCAGAGTAAAAAATAGTTTACGCTAAAACCATCAATACAAACAATCTGACCAGCACTAAAACTACGCGTGTTAAGAAGTGGAATTGTGCACTGGCCTTAATGTGCACCGCCTTGCTTTTACTTGATAAATGATTTAAAAATGTAAATAGTTTTTTCCCCTGCAAGGGTACAAATTTAGTTAATCGGCATCTCTTTACGTTCCGAAAGAGATTTAGGAAAGGGTTGGCTTGCGGGGGTTCTCGTTTCTGACCTGTGTCAAAACCCACGAATCGTTAAAGGGATCTGCCCTATTGGAACGGAACCGCCTCCATTGGCCAACCCACCGTGCAAGTGAATTCTAGTCATACGACCAGTTCGGCAGGTCTGCGTTAACGCTATCACGGTATTAACGGAGTTCCGCAAAAACTGGCCAATAGATCGATTATTAAAGTAAAGACAGAATGTGCTAATAATGACGAGGATTTACGAGTATTTGTTTACCGTACGTTTCTATCTCTTAATGCATTGATCTTGTTGGCTTCAAAGCTATACCTTTGAAATAGTCACCAGTTGTTTTAATTTCATTTTGTTATTGAACCACTTCACAAAAATATTCCACTATTTGAATGTAATATATTATAATTAAAAAAGTGAAGATTATAGATGTTGTTAGTGTGGAATGTCTTTTTTCTCGTGGTTTACTCTGGAATTTCCCTTTTAGACAAAAGCATTGGATTTCGAAGAGCAGTCATTACTTTCAAAGAAAATCTCCAAGAAATAACTTGACGAATTACCATTGCTTCAAAGATGAACAACTTATTTCGATTCGTTCGTTTCATACATCAGCAATAAAAAATTAAACAAAATTTAAATGTGCATATGCATCGGGGAAATCAAATGTTCAAGAAGGCCATCGAACAAAGATTAGCGATGGTAAAAAAAATGTTGAACATAGCTCTTGTTGCAACAATGTGCATTTTGTTCGCTATTCATGCTAGTCTGCGTTGCGAACAATTTACAGTGTGTACTTATGCAAAGTTTTTTTTGTGGGAAATAAAAGAGGTGAATGTAGAACAAGTACGCGCATCAGAAAACTTATGTTTCTAAAATTGTTTTAAATACGATCATTTAGCCTTATGACCGTCTCGAGAAAAACCGAAAACTGCACCAAGAGCCGTTATGCAAAGCTGCTGCAAACGGAACCTCGTGACAGGAGGTTTGTCCCCTTGGTTTTGTGTGCACTGCCACTGAATGAAAAACTTAGCTTAAGGAAGAAAAGTAGCAAAAGGCAAATTACTTGTCAAATTTGCTGTAAGCTGTTCTGCAAGCAGCTCATTCGCTGTCGCTATCCTCGCTGGCTACAATCCCTTTCAACCTTTGGAAGATCATTTTGGAGGAGGAGTCCGAAGAGTTCTCATGTTTTTCGGGCTTGAACGAGGTTGGCAAAGGCGGAGAGGTAGAGTGTGCAGCCCGCCTTGTCCGACCTATTTGGCAGGAAAAAGAAAACGACGGATTGGTCAGTGCTTTCCAATCCTCGAGTTAGGAGGCGATGGATGTATGTCACAACCTTCAGCGTTTCCCAAGATGTTGCCAGGGTCCAATTCGCCCACTTCTTCCCTTGTTTCCCTCTGCACCCGCAACTTCCTGCACTTGTCTATCGTGGGTTTGCCTGGTAACGATAGAATTATATGAAATTTAAACCCTGCAGACCCATGTGAGGAAAAACTGGATATGCAAACATTGGATGAAAACTGTTTCTGCTGCACGGTTTATGCGGTCTGTTTTAATCGAGTTTGTTCGAGAATGCATACGTTTCCACGTGAACGCCGCTTTCTACTAAAATGTGCCCCCTCGAGTGCATTTGGAAACGGCGTTTTCATACCACGTTTCCATTGTGGGAGATAAAAGCCAACGGAATCGTCATGAAAATACAAAAGCTTGGTAACCTTTTATGCCGGCATTTGCCAGAATGGATGAAAGCTTTTGTTTCTTGGATTCAATGCTCTCACAATCTTTGAAGACTCTCCCGTACATGATTCTGATTCCGGATTCGCGGATGTAGAGCCTTAGCAGAGTTAATTCTGGATCGGTGTGCTCGGTCGACAGCGTCTTTCTCTTCTAATGCGTAATTCAAAACACGAAATCAGCATAATCCGAAATATTTCAAGCATGCTTGCACACGAACAAGCGCACATAGGTTAAAGAGGTTACCTTTAACTTTGTATCGTCATTTTTGGGCGTCTTTACAGCTTTTGTGTCTTTTTTCTTTTTAAACGCTTCAGAATCTGACTCCTCCGTTTCATCTATGTTCTCCCTAGCCTCCTTTTCGGGTTGCTTTAGTCGCGGCATGGGTTCCTCGTCTGCACTATTGAAGCTATCCTCCCCAGTTTTTGAATCCTCCTTCGACTTTTTGGACCTTTTCCTATTTCTTTTGTTGTCCATCTTATCTGATTTTGAACGCTTCATGACATGTTTTGCTTTTTCTGCATATTTATGTACATTTTTCTTCATTTTTCTATCTTTCTTACCTTTCACCTTGGGAATTTTACCCAGAGGCTCCGTTCCGCTACGTCTGCCATCTTCTGAAAGAGCCTCCTCTGCATCGGAAGCCATTTCGACAGCCTTCTTACCCACGGTTGTTTTATTCTTGAATTCTTCGTCCGAGGCGAATGGATCCAGCGTGCCGGACTCCACATCTTCATCAGAAGAACAAATATCACCTCGCACTGTATCGACCATGGTTTCGGAGGATGCAGACTTCCGTCCTTTGTCAGACGAGTCTGGTTTCAGATTTTCAGTGTCTGTAGACAAGCCTTTCGATTTAGGCCTGCTAATTTTCATAGATTTTGAAATAGACTCTTTGTTTTTGGATTTCTCAGGAGAATATTCCGAACTCGAATTCCGCTCAAATGTGAATGACTTAGATTTTGACAGCTCTTCATGAATAGATGCATTGTTCTGGAATTTTGTGTTTACGCCTAAATCTGCCTTATCTGACAATGCTTTTGCATTTTTAGAAGTGGATACTTTGTCAAAGCTTGGCTTTGAAATATTGTTCATAGCATTTCCCTTTGCTTTTGTAGACCAAGGCTCGTCGTTAAACAACTGGCGGTTATGCGATTTGGACTGTTTGGTCTGCTCAAAATCATCATCTGACAACTCGGCGTTTGTTTCCAAAGCCTTTTTACGTCGTTTGGCCGGTAGAAAATCGTCCTCATGTGAACTTTGCGGATAGGATCGTTTAGCCGCGACAGTTGTTGAAAGTTTTGGTTGTTCAGGCCTGGCAGACTCCTTTGTAAATTAAAATTTTAAAAATATCAGTTGCAAGTTGAGGAGAAAAGACGACTAGTTACTGTATTTGACTACAAGGTATTCCTATATTTGGATTAGTACCCAAATTTGGCTACTGCAATTGCGTAGTTCATTTTGTTACCGGTTAATAAGGGTACAATTCTGTGATAATTTCTTGGCTAGACAGTTCAGACTTTTCCACGACATTAATACCAATACGCAAGTCTCACAAAACTTCACAACTAAGTGAACCCATTATCACATATGCATCCAATATTTTATCTCACCTGTGCTTCAGCAAATTCGTTGAACATTGCATCAACTATAGCTGCAAACTCCTGTCGCTGCTCCTTAGTGAATTCGTGATGAATGCTACGGCATTTGCAATATCTTTCACGGAGCGTCCGCATGGTCAAAGAACTGAAATATATATATATATATATACATGTATATATCCCAACCTGGACAACGTACATGTAAACATCTTATGCATTTTAGCAGTTGTATCCCAATGGTGCCGGCACAAACTGTGGTACGGGGGATATATCTCCTCAAATTGCGAATTGTAGACATGCAAATTCGGCTGAGAAGGACCAATTTCCTGCAGCACACTTGAGTTAAACCGCTGTTCTTACCCTTAATAACAATAAGTTTCGTCAACATGACCCATGTGCTTTAGGAATAGCACAGAACTTGTAAAAATACAGGCAGCGCCACATCGCCACAGCTATTATAGAGAGAACATCAGGAGGTGGGCCGGATATTTTTGGTCATTTGAGAACTCCCCACTTCCAAAGATTTCGTAAAATCTAGCTAACTTGGGTTGTGCTTGGTTAAATTAGGTTAAGTTTGGACTTAGATGAGTGGAATTTAATTTCGCACAATAATTCTTCCGATTCGATTCCATAAAACGCACCCCCATAAAATCCCATAGTAATTAATTCAGGGGTTTACTGACGACTGCATGAACTAACAAGCTGAACGTTATTGCGCTCCTGTCAAAAACACCTCTTCGTTTACATCGACCACCTTGACATCGATTCAGAAAGTAAAAGGCGTCAATATTTACCCAGGATCGATTTCCATTTTAAAAACATCTCTCAAAAACAACATAACGTCTTCTTCCTCGACCTCCATGTTTTCAAGTTGAAACTAGGAAATGGCGCGCGCCAAATCCCGCCAATTCCCCGCCAAAGCACTGTCCCAGTAGCATATACTGTGCCAGTAGCGAGGGGTCGCTCAGTGGCCGAAATGGCGTACGAGAACAGCATATTCTATCTGGATCAATGGATTAGGGACTGGATCAGGAAATTTGGGTTGGATCAGGGATTCGAGTATGGATTATGGGATTAGAGAATGCCTTAGGGATTAGGGTATGGATCAGAGGGGATTATATACGGATCACATGAGATTATATGAGATCAATATTGGGATTTTTTC
>JAQGCC010001962.1:0-20518 GCA_034698905.1 Xestoiulus laeticollis | reverse complement strand
ACTTTTTCTGAGAGTCGGTAGGGGAGGAGCCATAGCTCGACCGACTTTGCGTGCAAAACGAAAAACGTCTATGTGCAAGCGCACTCACCGATTTCTGTCGCAAAAACGCGTAGTGCGAACCTGGCATTACATTTGCCCTCCCTGTTTTTTATACATGTAGTCAAATGACCATTGCCAGTTTGTTCCTTCTCCTTCCCTGGCCATGCTAATCTTCCAGAATGCCGAACAGAATGGGCAATCCATATGCGTCTTTTATGCAGTTTCTATACCGTCTTTCGAACGGTGTATTTTAAGGGCAATGGTGCAAGTGGCGCCAACGGGATTAACAGCCAGAAGCAAATGCGCCAAGTTAAGTATATTTTTGAACGACGTTATCGTGACTGGCTCTAACGTTATTACTCGTTATGAACTTTTTAGCACTAGCGAGCTATATAGCAAAAGCACAAGAAGACTCGATACTAGGAAATGGCGTCGCATGCATGCACAGTGCAGGGTAATAAACATAGTTGCAGTGTTTAATACCTTTCGATCGTATATTGCCAGCTTAGTTTTTATTGTTTTAATAAGCAATTCAGTAACGTGTTTTCTTAGATTGTTGATCAAGATTCGCTTGTTTGCACGCTAGATCCATAAAAGTTGCCAAAGCATTTTATAAAAGTGCTGGTGAATGGCCCGATGTGTTTCATGGCTAGGAAGCATAAATAAAAAGCCAAGAGAAGAAATCTAGAGTCTTTAAGGCGAAACTTATTTCATACGTGAAAGGAATATTTATTTTATGCTCGTGTGAATTTGCAATAACTGTACGTGTATCTTTCACACAGTCCGTGGGATGGTTCATGGTCAAGAGCTTTTTATTTCAGCCTTCACTTTCTTAACTTTCTCTTGATACAGGGCTAGCATGTAAGTCACGGTATAGAAACTTTTTATCGATTTAATCACTGGATTTAAAAAACATTCTATAATGATAGGCATGGTTTTTTTAATGATCTTGATACCTATAATGTAGCGCAAGCTTTAATTGTTTTTGCATCGTTGGATACGCAAATGTGAAATGATACACATGGCCTTATTAATTAAGATAATATCACGGACAACCCAATTTAAAAAATTATAAACAGTAAAAACCTGGGAAAGTGACCACTTGGTTTTAAAGCAATACATTTCCATTAAAAAACTTCTCTGTATAGTGACCAATATCTGTCTATTGTATACATAACCAGGGCGTGCCATCACTTTTGCAGTTTTCTATTGCTAGCTTAACTAATAACTGATTATTGCTGAATAACTAATAACTATTAGCTGAAGAAGAATAGAGGAGTTCCGCGTTACAAAACAAGGCATGCGCAAGTTGGTAAAGCGCCAAACTCGAACGGATACTATTTTACAGGCAGGCCCAAGTGCAATTCGAAACTGTTGACTACGTTCGCGTTGAACGTAAGACAGCTTAATCTCCCTATGGAATGGTCCTTTAATACCGTCCTATGTAAAAAATTCATCTCGTCACGTATTCAAGATCCGAATTACGTGTCGATAAACTTCCATTTACAAGTAAATTATGCCTAGACCAATAAACCAGTAAAATTAAATAATAAAAAAAAAGCGAACAAGGGGCAAAGGGTGATGATGTGTTTTGGTATAAGGACAGTGCCATGTAGTTTTAGTACCATCAAAGAATCGCTATATATCACCCTAATGAATCGCCATATAACATACCCTCTGCACGTTGCAAGACGGTGTCAGGAACTCGAAGAGACACTTAATACGTTTACTGGGGGATAAACTAATAAAACAGAATCGAAATTGAGGGGAAAATGTATAAGATGCAACGTGAGCGAATAGCACAAATGAACGAGCACTCGACGAACTTTCAAATTTTACGACTTTCCTTTGCCAGTTCCAAACGAGGACATAAAAGTTTTTGGAAAATGTTTCTGATAACCGAGGTTCCTTTTATATAAATACCGTTAACTGGCAGATAACCCATTCCCCTTTCTACATTATGTACAAAGATGTAGATGTAGAAAGCGTTTAACGAGGGTCCATTTCTTCGAGACATTATCAAAGTTTTAAAAGCCTCGTAAAAATAGGAAATTTAAAACCGTTGTGTCTTTTGCAGCTGATCAAAACAAATGTTCATATTGCGTATGGGCTAAGAATTTAATTACGAGGATTAAAGCAGGCAGATCTTGGAAATTGGTGCGCCTACTCATTTGATGGTCTTAACGGGCGACGCTTCAGTTTTCTGGCTCATTTTACTAGATTTTAATGGTATAACACGACATAATTAGGCGCGTACAAATGGCATTAGAATACGTAAATGTCACTAAACCGGTCTGTTCTTTATAATAATCCACGTATATATTCTGCCTGCTCCTATAAGCTTTAATTCACAAAAGCGGATTAACGTCTGTGACAAGATTAAATTTCATGTCTTTTAAAGCCCGTAGACGTAAGCCTAATGTGAATTTAATTGGTCGTGGAAATAACTACCGAAGGGAACAAGGGCGCCAGGAACGTCATTGGGGAACATTTGCTAGAAACAAATCATGGAAAAATTTTGATTTGTTTGCTTAGCCTGTAAACCTAAATAAATTGCATCGTTAGAAAAGCAAGACAGATCGCTATGCGTATGTTTAGCAATTATCCGAAACCCGAAACTTGATGAAATTTATCTCGTTCCATGCCAACTTGCATGTCTTTTCCAAATATGACCACCTAAATCTGGTTAGTCAGATAAGTCTTCTTTGTAAAACAAAATGACAAAACATCTTTGGGAAAATGAAAAGATTTCAATAACCGATAAGCAACGACCTTCAGCTTTGAGTGTGCTCTTTAGATAACAGATAATGTACATGTTGAACTTACACTGGATGATCAATAAATTAGGAACACCAGCTAATGTGTTTGTCTACCCTTTTTTTTGATAATCTTGACCTGAAGATGTCATGGACAGTAAGTGGCGAACACCTTCCTCATACAACTGCAACCTTGCTGCCCGGGTGGAAAAATGATATACATGTACTGTACATTACTATAAGGCCGGATATGGCATACATGGATCCATGTACATGTATAGTTATATCCGAAAATAGCCGTATATAAATAAATTGGATATGGTCATATACCTGCCTCCATATACCGCTATACCTAGAATCGTCAATGGTATGGTTAGACTTGTCTCCACATATCGCCATATCAAAATCATTGTCCATATATGATTTATATGGATTTGGCCATACCTGTTTCAATAGATTGCCAAATCTAGCATGATACTCGAATAAATTTAGTCGAGTATATCTTAAGATACTTTAGTCGAGTAAGAGACATTTGTCAAATGCCTTAAGATACTTTTGTCGAGTGCCTTAAGATACTTTTGTCGAGTATCTTAAGATACTTTTGTCGAGTATCTTAAGATACTTTTGTCAAGTGGTTTGAGATGCTTTTGTCGAATGCATAAAGAAACTTTTGTTGAGTAAGACATTATTGTGAAATGTCTTAAGATACTTTTGTGGAGTTTCTTAAGATACTTTCGTCAAGTGTCTTCTTCTAAGAGTAAGACTGATCAGTTCGTCTGAAAAGGTCAAAAACTATATACAGTATATACTGTATATGATAAAAACTTATAAAAAGTGTCTAAATATTATTTTTTTTAAATCTATTGAGCAACAAAGACGGCATAGAATAGTCAGTTAAGAAAATACAATATATATTAATACAGCACATAATTAACTTTAAATAACTTTTTAACGAGTTCATGATAGTGTTGAACAACTCATTATTTAACGTCAAACTAATTGGCAGTAGATCTGAGAAGTTCAAAAGACATCATTGACCATATTTGTCAAGTCACGCAATTTGAACAGCACTGATTGTCTGCTGTTCTTGTGCTAATTTTATGGTGTCAGGTCGGTATCGAAGCTTATATCAGATAGCATTTTAATAATGTAAATATACTGTGCATCGTACTGCTAAACAACAGTTATTAAAGAACAGTTAGAAACATGGAGAAATAGAGAAAGCAAGGTTGTTCAATGAGGTCAAGAAGATCAGATCACAAACATGTATATGGCTTCTCTCGTTACACTACAGAGCTGATTTTGCATTACCAGTTAGAAACCACCAATGACAAAATGGAGAATAAGGAATAGATTCACACTTTTTGTATACACAAGTTGCTATAATGGCAATAGGCTCCTTCACGCGAGCGCTGTTAAGCACAAGCCGGCAACGCTTTTCTCGTGTAATTAGATGTGCGCATGCACTGTTCATGCGCGCATCTAATTACACGCTTAATTACACGCTTAACAGCACTCGCGTGAAGGTGCCTAATTTGTCGATGACATGTGCTGAAATCCTGGTCACTGAACCAAAAATCAGAACCGTGATTTCACTGAACAAAATGGCGTCCTTGCTTGGACCTTGTCATGCATTAGAACTCTGTTGATTGATTTGCCTTTAGCACTCACGACATTCAATAGGCCTGAAGAGTGTAAACCAATCTTGCATTTGAAACGATCAACTTTTATTTCCTTTTGTCTTTCGTAATCAAGTACCGAGCAATGAACATGGAAACACGAGTCAAGAAGACTCGATGCTAACTTGGGGTCAAATCTAAGCGGAAGTCGGACCAAGGTTACGTTTAAAAACAAGTTGACCCTGTTTTTGCGTGTCAGGGCCCTGGTTACAAATTTACAACCCAAAAAAATTAATGCATGTTTTTTTTTTTATTGCTCCTTTGCTGCATTTCAATCCGGTTTTAGTAATTAATCTGAGTATAGGCCTAATAAAAAACGACGATGTGGCTCAAGATAAACAATTAGGCTGAACACTATAACCCCGTTGTATGGGATGTTTAACAATTTTTGTAACCTGTTGTATGTTGCGTGCCATGGTCACCAAAACATGACGTCATAATATCACTCACTCGTGACGTCATTTTTATTACTGTAATTATTATTCATGATATGACTCCGCCAAAAGTATTGTTTATGATTAATATGATTGATCATTTGTTCAGCAAACTATATTAGACGAAATAAAAATCAGACAAAATACTGTTAAGATATATGTGCTCATGCGCGGCAAGTATATAAAAGTAGATAAAATCATAGCTATGATGAAATACATGACCACGCCAAATTTAAACAGGATAAAAAAAGCAGTTTTTTTGCCAGAAGGAAAATTGAAGGCATGCTTGCGGCATTTGAATGAAGCGCCGTTATGATATGACCACTGACCACGTCACCTGTTGTAAATGAAGTTTACAACTGAAGGGCGCATGCGCAGAACGCTACATTCCGTTCAATGGGAATCAGGCATTAGATTAGTATCATACAACTTCTAAATTCCAGCCACTTTAAAATACAGAAATGCTTGAGGATGCTAAAATGACGCTGAATTGACGTCATTCGCGCATGCGCACATGTAAAAACAATTTAAATAATTAGTCGGATTTTTATGTAAGACTATATAGATAGAATTCGTGATTTATGAAACTAATTTTTTTTAATTTTCCAATGATTCCAAGTCATAATGATGACGTTGTTTAATTATCACCACATTATACCATTCAGGAGGGCAAAGACGTTATCGAAACAATTACATCGTTATAAGATTAAACACCTTATTTCTCCTTGTTATAAGTAAGGAAACGCAATCTATACCAACCCAGGCATCATTAATCACAATTATGTATGTTAATTATAATTCAATTTTATGACGTAACTTGGACGAACAGCAGAGACCATAGGTTAAAGAGATAATCAAGGATTAAAAAAGAGAAAGCTGGCAAGCCATTAATTTCCCGTTATTTTAATAAACAGGGTTGAATCGGTTCTGTATAATATGATGATGACATCATGGCCAAGTTATCTACAGTGTCATTTGCACGCCAACTTGAGGCACAGGAAATGAATTTAATATCAGAGTTTGTGTTCAGAAAACCGAAAAAAAGTTCATACGAGACACCTAGACCGCTTTGTATTATTTATGATTATGAAAACTACCACTGACGTATAAATTGTATACAAAATGTCTTCAAAGATTGTGCCTGGCCTAGCTCTTCCGGGATCTTATATCTATTATAATGGAAAGGATAGTTTTGTGGCACATGGAATTATAAATAAAAGATGAAGACAAAAAAAAACAACTTTGCGTGGTTACAACATTCGACCATGATGAACGTGACCCATTAGCAGTAAACAGTGGAATTATTTCGATTATTCGCTTGACAAATTCTGTACTTTTTCAACCACGAAAATTGTCTTTTTTTTCCCTGAGAGAGGGTTCTGAAATTTGAAGAAAAAAAATGCCTGGGAAATTTATTTGAAATGCAGTTAAGTTTAAACAGGCTGCCAATTAAAACTTTTCAAAAACTCGAGATTATCTCGAAAATTTGTCCAAGCACTTCCTTTTTAAAAATGACAGCAAACAATTTGGCAACAACAAAAAAATCCCACAAAAAACAAGTAATCTGATTATAGTTCTTCAACTTGAATCCCTGCATATAAATTAACAGAAGAATAAAACGTTGCTCTTGTGGTTTGACTGGAAAAACCTGGAATGTCAGGGAATTTGAGAAGTCATGGAAGTGTCCTGGAAAGTCAGGGAATTTCATTCACAAAAACACTACCAGTACAATGTATTCTAGTTTATTTTTTACCAGGTACGTGTATGTAGTTACATGTAAAGATTTATACATGAACAGCGTTTTATTAAATCCGACTTCATGTACCTTGTTTTGTTATTTGGAACCTTATTTTGGTCAAACGAAAGAAGTCGAAATGCTATAAATCCTGGAGATTTTAACAACATTGGATCAGGCTGATTACACTTGTAGAAAAGACACAACAGAGTATTTTGGTATATGCTCACTCCAAAACCAATATCTGGAATAACGATTTTTTGCTCAAGTTTCAATTTAAAATTTTCCAAACGGACAAAAAACACCCTCCACAATTGCTTCAGGTAAAAAAAAACAGGACATTTGAATTGATTTCTCAGAAGACTAACCCATTGTTTGTAGAAAACATTTGTTTCCGTGGACAAAAGAAGAAAAAAATATTTCATTTTGTAAATGCTTGGGGTAAGTAACTGAATGTAGGTTGTTTTGTCTCTCGGGCTTCTAGTAAAGAACTTAAAAACCTTTCAATACATGTAGTTAAATTGCCCAGAATTGTTTTTTTCGGTTTCTACAGCTTGAAAAAAAAAAAAAACTAAATATTTTCCATTTAAAATAAGAAAAGTTTGTAGGCTATCTTCCCATACAAATTAAGAGTAGTTTTTGTAATCGTTGGTAAGTTTCAATTATCAATTCTACTCTATTAATAACAATAGTTTCTTATCTTTATCACTGTTCCTGGGTGTTGTTAGTAAACCTTGTAATCAAACAAGAAACCTGGTAAATCCATCCTCATCTACTTGTCAAAATAGGCTTGCTTAAAACAATTGGTTTTTCAAGTCACACCCATCTAATGGTAAAGCACACATTTTATATGTGCACATCGGTGTCACGAGTTTTGTGTTAATCATGCTAACTTTCCTTGTCACAGGTGTCACTTCGTGTTAACTACTAGATCAATTATAACCGCCATTATACTAACTGACATACAAGTCTGACTATTCTCACGTTTAGCATGTTCTCTTTTAAGATGGGTTTGATAAATTTGTATTTTTTGACACAATTTTCTTGAACATACTTATCAGGGAATCTTTTAGTGTCAGTTTACATTTGATTTAGTTTTATGGTATTCGAAGCACAGTGGGAGTCTTACCAAAAAATTAAAGGCCTTATTCTTAAATGTCTTAAGACATGGTTTTAAATTAAGTCTTAGTTTAAGTATTAGCACTGCATGTCTTGAGTAAAAAGTGTATAAAATTGTTCTTTTCTAAAAAACTTTATTTTTACCTGATCCTACATTGACTTAATGCTTCAAGTCTTAGCTTAAGACTTGTTTTACAACAAAATCTTACCCTGTACCACAGTTTCCCACCTCAAGCTTCTGTTCCAATGAGACGAAGCTCGAAATTTGAGCCAATTCGGTACCACAGTTGCCAAATTGTCGACATTGTCGAGATGGAGCTCCAGGCAAGAAAAATCGAAAATATCACAGAATTCCCTTTCAATATCCGTATCTCGGCTGTTAGGGAAAAATGAGAATTTTAATCTGGCAACATGGTGCACGTGAAATTTGTCTTATTCCGCCATTTTGAAAACTGCCGTCTCAAGGTACATGTACCTCATCGACCAACCTTGATCTGTGGCTCAGATGTAACTACAGTGTATCTGTGGTACTAATCCCAGGAAATGATACGAAGCGTGGTCTCAAGCAGCGAGATTTGTGCAACTGTGGTACTGAGGTTAGTCTTAGTCTTAAAACTTGTTTTACAACAAAATTTTATTCTTAAGACTTGTTTTACATCAAAATCTTAGTCTTAAGACTTGTTTTACAACAAAATCTTAGTCTTAAGACTTGTTTTACAACAAAATTTTAGTCTTAGTTTTAAGACTTGTTTTTCAACAAAATCTTAGTTTTAGTCTTAAGACTTGTTTTACAACAAAATCTTAGTCTTAAGACTTGTTTTACAACAAAATCTTAGTCTTAGTCTTAAGACTTGTTTTACAACAAAATCTTAGTCTTAGTCTTAAGACTTGTTTTACAACAAAATCTTAGTTTTAGTCTTAAGACTTGTTTTACACCAAAATCTTAGTCTTGGTTTTAAGATTAAACAGCTGAAAACCATGTCTTAAGACTAAAAATTACACATGAGCTTACGAGCTAGCTATCCCAATGACTGTTGGTTTCTTGGGATTTTACAAGTTATCCAATTTATATCTGGGGTTGTTTTGATTCGAGTTTATCAAATATCAGAATTGTATTTAAGTTTCAAACATGGAAGTTTAAGAACCATGACCTAAAAATGCGAGGCTGCTACATTGATAAGACACTAGATGTAAATGCATGTACTCTTTATGATCAAATTCCAATACAAGTCCATATAACTTGGAAAGCGCTCTCTAGATGTTCTATTTATAACTAACAATTTGCCATTTCATTGTAAATTCCTTAGAAAAACTGGTACAGATATTTGTTTCAGTTATGGGCGAAATTACCGAACAATCGACCGTTTTGCAGTGCCCATTTGAGGGATTGCAAAGGGGGTGTTTGTTGTAAAGGGGGGGGGGGGGTTGGACATGATGGCTGCAAATAGAAGCATAGATAAAACTAGAAGAAAGGATGATTTACAACACATTGAATTCGTTGGAATGGAGGGGAATCCTTTTTATGCAGTCTTGAAAACAAATTTGGATTTGAGCACAAACCATGTCCAGATATACGGAAAAAAAAAAGATATCAAAACGTGACTGCTCGGAATTCTGCACTACCCCTATGGAGATAAAAAAGCGCATGTTGCTGACACGCATTTTTTTTATATAAATAATTGTGAGAAGGGGGAACAAAAATGGAGTTGGTGGTGGCTTGTAAGATAGAAGTTGAATAGAGAGTGGCCCCCATTGAAACACAGCAAAATTGAGTGGCGTGGAAAGAGAGTTGAAATGGTCAACCTTCAGAGAACAATGTGTACCCGAGAGTAACTCGAACTAATGTCCTATTTGCTCGGATATGTGATGCCAACGTGATAAAAAAAAATTCCCTTTTGATATAGAAGATGAGACGTTGAGCATGAAAATGAAAGGTGCTCAGGACAAAATGTTTATCGTTTGGATCTAGACAACTTTACACGTTGCTTTATTCTTCCCCATGTTTCAGCTTTCTTAAATGCGAAGATGTGGCTTGAGATTGCTTTATTTTAGTGAAATTCATGCTAGGCAATTTATGGGATGAATTATTTATTATAGCGATATGCATAGCATTCATATGAATTGTTAATTCCAAACTAAGCTTTATTAGAAAAATGATGGGGAGTAAGTGGTGTTCTAAAACCAAGCTAAAGATTACAAGGTCCACGTTAATTGCAGCGCCCCCTTGTGGTAGTAAGTTGCAATTTTCCTAGGGGATAGTCCCGGATAGAAATAATTTTAACACAGAACCACATTAAAAATAAACCTTTAAATAATAATATCTAGCGATCTAATTATGATATCAAAATGAAAGTTTAGGAGGTTTAAGATAATGGTACGAAATAATTTTGTGAATTTTTTCAAAATTTTAAAATAACAACTTTTTGAAATATTAAGGAAGAAACCTTCATTGCTTGATATTGCTACCTTCCTCTCCACTACAAATTTTCAATTTCTATTTGCCACTACGTGGCTCTACCTACTCGCGCATGCGCTGTTTTGTAACGCGAGTCTTGTCTATTCCATATAGTGTCTGAGACGAAACACAAATTTGACAAATGTCATCATGAACACCAAATGGATAAGAATTGTGACGTTGCCAAATTAAAAGAAGATAAAAAGTGTTTAAAAAAAACCTTCCTTTTATGTTAAACCTTTTATTTACACATCCACACTGTAAGGTACTAAATGCATTTGTTACATTCAAAATCGTGATTTTTTGGTCTTAATAGTGTCAACGAGCTCTACTAAAACGTGACAGAAGAAAATTTTCCATGAGGCTGAGCTGCTCACAAAATTTCAGCTCTCTAGGACGTGTGAAAGTTGGTCAAAAAGGACTTCAAAGAAGTTGAAACAAACAGACAAGCTAGGGTTTCTATAAACGGTTTAAAAAAACAGATTGTTGCATCCCAAAACAAAATTAAATCATCGTCATGTTAAAACCACTGAACAGGTGATGTTCAATTATAAATGAAGCGCCATAACGATATGACTAGGGGCATTCAGCTTATAAATTTCAGCCACGTTAAAACAGAGCCAATATATACCTGCTTGAGTATAGATATCAACCCGCTGAAATGACGTCACTCGCGCATGTGCACATGCAAAAGAATTTAAATTACGATTTGTTAATTCATCGAAGGCAAGATGAAATTCGTGACCTGGACATAATATGCTTTTTTATTTTTGTATATTCCGGGAATCTAAATTTATATCAAATCATTATGTATAGCATTAAACCCATTCAAAGCTAACATACTGTACGTAGAATGCAATTTTTCAGGTAGACCTGAATGTTATGGCAATAGGTTCTGCACAGCCAAATCATGTACATCAGTATACATGTACAGTATAAATAAGCCCAGAATTATACCAAAAATGTGACAACATGAACTATGGCATAAGAACACTTTAAAAACAGTCTTAATATTTCTAAGGTCACGGTTATATCTGGCCACAAGCGTAGCAAAATTATTCCACGTGCTGATTCACCGCAGACTATACAAACACCGCAAGATGCAACTTTTAAAGTTGGAAGTCGTGATTAAAGAAACAACCATTGTGATGTTTTTTTATGCCTTTGAAAGGTGATTTTGTAAAGGGCGTTTAGAATGCTCCGCTCCAAGCAATGTTTTTTACGTTTTGTGCAGGTTAGCTAGGCGTGCAGGACGCATTTGATATGCATTTGTAAAAGGCAAAGCAGTGATGGAGCAGGTTAGTTAGGTAATGTAGCTATACTCTTTGTTACTCTTCAGATCACCGGATTGTGCAGAGTACGTTTTGGTACGTATATACACGGAAAGTTTCACAGAAAAGTTTGTGGAAAAATGCGCAGTCATCCAAGCCTGTCTAAATCAAAGGTGGAGTAAACATCAGGCCTCAAAACGGGAATGGTTTGGATTTTAGGAAGGTCCTTGATTTACAAATGACAATGGTCACACTTCATAGAAGATGGATGAACCTATGTCCTATGGTGAGGTTACTTCAACACAATTCTTAAGGTGGGCTTTTATTGCGAATACAACTGGTTAAGACCGATTCTTTATTCTAATTTGGCCAAAGCTTGCTCAATTGTTGAAGTAGACATATGTCATTCTGTAGTTTCAAGTTGCTATTGTAGTAGCAGAATAAATCAGCGAAATTATCACTAATACAGTGGAACCTGTGTAAAAGAATAACCTCGAGTATCTAGGCATAAAATGTGTCGGCCCCGACTTGGGACCAATGTCTGCAGATGAACCTGTCTAAAAGCATATTTTTCACTGGTCCCAAGAGTAGGCTTATGATTTTAGAAAGGTTCTATTGTAGCAGAAAAATAATAAATAGTTGTATTGGGAAGCCATCTTAGAATAGCCTCGAGTATCAATGTATGCAGAAGAACGTGTCTAAAAGCATATTCTTCACTGGTCCCAACAGTAGTCCTATGATTTTAGACAGGTTCTATTATAGCAGAAAAATAATAAATAGTTGTATTGGGAAGCCATCTTAGGAATCCCATGCTGCTTCAGTTTTATGATATTGATCAGCATTAATTGCCTGTTACAATTTTCAGGCGAGAAATGATGCCAGACTGCCAGTATTTTGGCGGGAAACAGCACACTTATTAATATTATTATTCACACGTAAAAAACGGTATATTCTAGCAAATAAACGATTTTCCATGTGCATGCAATTACAATTTACAAATGAATACATAATACACAACTGAAAAATGCTTCAGTTTTTAATGCTTGCATCATTGTTATTTTATTCAAGTGTGTTGTGTATTAGATCATTTTTTGAAAATGATATAAATATAAGTGTACATGGAGGTACATGTATGTATTTAACCTTGGTGGATGTCACATTTTGAAAAAAAAACTAGGTTTACTGTCTACATGTTTCCATTGTTCATATCCCTGTTTATTGTTAAGTATAATGCAAGTTCAACGTTTCAAAGCACGTGATATACAGTTAGAAAATGAACGAGTTGGTCTTCAAAAGCTTTTTTTTGACAGCTCAAGGTACATAGATCTGCCAATACAGCAATAAATAAAATTTTATATGAAAAGTTTTTCTCAATGGCAAGCTCAACAGGACGTATTTTGGGTCGTTGACATGGTGTTACTTAGAAACTCGATTGACATAACGACATAATGATTGCCCAGCAACTCCAAGAAATGCTGTTTACAATATTGTCTGGAATTATAATTCAGATATTGATGGCTCTTGAATGTTTTACTGAAGTCGTCAAAACTACCAGGGTTTAAGTGATCTCGGGAGTGAATGAAATTACGCCATTCTTGATAGACAAATTTAAGAGCACTGAAGCGTGGACCCTTCAACTATTTTTTTTACACAGGATTCAAAATTGAATTGAAATAAATTTCGTTTAGGATTTTTTACGTCATTTACTTAGGACAACATTCAACTATTTAGTAAATCTGGAATATAACCTATTCCAATGTAAACCACTGCTTTAATTAAACATTGTTCTTGTTTTAAAAAAAATAATCCGGAAAAGGTCATGGTTTTAATAGTTAACTGCACGCGATATTGTAAATTATGAAGACTTGCAAAAAACTGGTTCTTCGACTTTTATTTTAGTGTAGTTGTTTATTCAATTGCTGACATTTAAGCTTGGCAAAATTTCGACTTGGACATCAACACGTGAATGTTTTTATTAATATTTGGTTCACTTTTCATTTTTAATAAAGCATTAGATAAAATCGTAGCAATCTTAAAGTTTAAACCAGGTTTCCACAAGCATGGAAAACCTGGAATTGTCTGGGAAATTGGATAGACCTGTCAAGAGTTACATGTATGTGATTTATTTTATAAAAGTAAAGAAAATTCAACTCAAATATTACAATTGCTTTCACATATCAAGTTACATGTATTATAAAAAAAAAGGTGAAAAATTCAAACCAGCCCTAGAAATTGATTGATAACAGCTTTTTTGAGAAAGAAGACAATGATGTGATATTATTATAATTTTTAAATTATCAGTCGTCAGCATGGTCATGGAAAATTGTTTCAAAAACAGGAAAAGTCAGGGAAGGTGAAAATTTCTGTAGGAACAAAAAAAATCAGTGTTTCTACGACTGCTGTTACAATTTGTAAATGCACCCATTTGCAAAATCCAATACGAAAAATATTGTAAACTTCATCAATATTTCCGTAATTTTAGAAAATTGTACATGTACACATGTAGCCTACACTGTAGAATTATCCAAAATACATTGTTTCAATTGAAAACTTTAAAATACATGTAGGCCTACAGCTAGGTCTTCCAAACAGTTATATTTCGCTTCATCATCCCCTTAACGTTGTCCTAATCGAAAAGGAACCGGATTATACAGGGCCAAAATTCAGTATTATGCGATACGATTTAATTTCGCAATCCCTAGTGGGCCATGTTTCATTGCTTTTGCGATTAAAATTGCATTTGCATACGAGTTTGAAGCCATTATTGCAGTGTCTGTAGGGATACGAATGCAGTGCAATAAACACGTGTCTTGCACGCACTTACTTAAAACGAGCTTTAAGTGCTAAGGCTCTATTTCTGTTCAGGTTGGCTTTTTCCAGAACTATTAAACTGTTCGCGTAAACTCGACAACTTCGGATTAAGCAAATAAACAAAAAGTCATGTAAGATTGGGCTGCATGCATAAGGAATCAAATACAGGGGTGGCTGCCAACAAGTTGAAACTTGTATCAGTATGACCTAATGCAGGAATGCTACGTGCATAGAATTATAGTACGCACACTCCTTATAAGAATCTCGATTTATATCCAGGTTCAGGCTAGGTTATAAGTACAACGACATCACGTGATCCACTGATGGATGAATATGTTGTTTTGGATAGTTCATGCAAGCCTATTGAGGAATGTTATTCCATCACACTACATGTACATGTATATGTGCTCTCACAATGTGAAAACTTAGCCACGCTAAAAAGTTTTGGATTAGTTGACGGAGGCTTGAGTGGGCAGGCTGAGCTTGGTATATTCTGTATTGTGACGCCAATGATTATGTTGTAATGGCGCTTCATCTATTAGCTTTAATTTCACATTGTAATGATGTGCAGGCAGAGATGTTGTATTAATTGCGTTGGCCAATACGAACTTAGCCAAAATTGGCTAAAAATGCGATAAGTTTCACATCGTGAGCACATCGTCTTATCAAAAAATAAGTGTCTTTAGAGATAATTGCTAAAAAAATGCATCAATCTTACACACTAAAAACGTTGGGTTAAAATTCAACCCAATATTGAGTGCTATATGGACATACCAACATTGGGTTGAATTAAACCAAATGTTACCCAACGTTGGGTAACCTGTGTTAATAACTGTATGACTCAATATTGGGTAGCTTTAACCCAACATTTGGTTGTTACACTTAAATTCAACTAAATGTTAACCCAATGTTGGTATGGCCATATAGCTCTCACTATTGGGTTGAATTTTAACCCAACTTTTTTGTGTGTGTATGACTCAAGAAACTTAACAAAATGAAAATGTTCAGATCATAAACATGTGTACTTAAACCTAATTGTCATTTGGACATTCACAAAGGATCTATATCAATTAACCAATGCCCATTATAATTATAATATATTTTTACTTAAATGGTTTGTTCCAGTGTTTTCAGTACTTCCAACTTGGATGTATAAGACACGTTTTTGTAGCTTTAGTTTTATAATCTAAGACATATACATGTATTTTAAATTACTGTTTAGAAAAGATTAATAAGAAAGTATATATCTTATGAGTAAGCTAGACCAGGACCTAACCACTATGTTTACTCGCTCACGTGACTTCAAAACTCAATTTAAATTTCCTAGTAGGTGGTCTGCGTCCAAGCTTGCAATTAAATAAGATTCTATCGTATCATTAAAAAATCGTGTACAAACAACCATTCAACCTTCCCCCAAATTTCTAGTTCCACTCTTTTCCTCATTATTCTGTACTATTTCCGTTTGTGTGACAAAATGACCGCTGTTTACTAAAAATTCTTGTTTTTCTTTGAGGGTTGTTGTATTTTTTTTAGTTATTTTTTTACTGTTAACAATACTTGCAAATGAGACTTTGAATGCTTTACATTCACGGTTATTTATATAAAGGGGAAGTTTAGTCTGACGATCTCTAGAGATAAAACTGAAAAACTCAAGAATCATTGCCAAAGCACTGCCAACCCTGTTGTGATTAACCATTGATGAGCCGCCATCTTGGTGCTCGTGAAAGTGGGCAGTCTTAATTAAGCTTAAAAATCTGCATATGCTGGAGAAAAAAATCTGAGTTTATGTAACGTTCGTTACTCTGAAGAGCTTTTTTTATATATAAACACGTCAGTTGTAAATCAAAAATGTTATCAGTTTGGTAAACTATGCAAACTCCTGTTTGTTTGTCAAAAACTTTATATTAATTCCGTGAAAACATAACGCGTGTTTTGTAAACAAGGTTTGAATATCAAATTATTATTTACACAGTAGTTTACACTAGGATGTAGTATTCGGATAGCGCTTGAAAAGTTTGTGATGAAATGGGTGCTTAATCAAATAGGATCTAACTGAATTTATGTTATCGCAAACAGAAATTCATTATTTTAACGCAATAGATACATGTATATTCCGAATAAATATTGCAATTGGAATAAACGTAATTGCAACATTCTACTAATAAAAAATACGGAAATGATAATATATTCGCATTATTGCAGTACTTTGATACATGTACTGTGACAGAGGTTTATATTATTTGAATAGTAGTATTATACAGGTTTTCCACAGATCTGTATGAAAAGTCCTGAAAATTAACCTAGAATATTCAAGGAAGTTGAACATTGACCTGGAATAGTCAGGGAATTAAGAGATTAATATTTAAAAAGTCAGGGAAAAGCGATTAATTTTGAAACAGGCAGGGAAATTCAACATGCATGTATAAATCTTACATTTACTTTCACATATCCAGTTATTAGATATCACGAAAGTTAATTAATGAACCAGTTCTGGATCTATTTATACATTGTAAACTCATTTTATCATCATTTTTCCTAAATAAAAACAAAGTTTTTTTAGATAAATAATTATTATCCAAAAATACTGTTTTTTGTCTGCTCATACAATTATTTAATGGTTTGAATGTTTTCTGAATTCCTAATAGAAAGTTATTTTAATGAGTTATGATTTTAATTCAGATATGGCATGTGGAAAATAAAAAAAACATTATTCAGTGGAATTCGCATATAACGATCTTCAAAGGACCTAAGAAATCACATCATTATATCCCAACTTCATTGTATCCGGATTACTGATAAATAAAACGTAGCCTACATTTACATTATATAACAAATAATAATTAATGTGCATATACATGTACACAGATAAATTTTCTAGAAATTATGGAGAAATTAAATTTCTCCATAATTTCTAAAAAATTTTTAGAAACTTTTTTATAAAATTAATAGTGAAGCCGTTGATCTAAAACTGAATAAAGTATAAATCTTGTTTACCAATATTGAGAAAAAAATGACATGAACATGTATTCAATATAATTTCTGGGTGATCTCTGTTAGGGGCTGTCCATAAATGACGTCACGCGATTTTGGCAGATTTTTGTTCTCCCCCCCTCCCCATGTTACACTTAGTATATATATGACGTCGCACAGCTCTGACCCCTCCCACCCCCACCCTTGTAATCTGTTATGTATAATATGGCAAAAAAATCTGATTTATTGCAGGAGAAAACATGTATAAAAAATGAGGCAATGGAACATTAAAATTTGCAAAAATATTTTGATCAAATTGTTATTTAGAGTAGCGCATTTTGATTTTTTGATGTGACGTCACATTTTTTTAATCCCCCCCCCCCCTAGTGCGTGACATCATTTATGGACGGCCCCTTATGCAATTCCCTGTTTGTTCAAAAACAATGCATTGATGTTAATCTTTTCCATAGAAAATATCAGCTCTGACAACCTTGTTTTCATGCCATTTGATGTTCTTAATGACAGCAACTAAGCCCATTTTGAGATGCTCATGATTAAAAAAATGATTACTTTTTCTTGATGCAAATGACAAATGTCAGTAAATAATACCTTTGTTAACATACGTTGATAGGACACATGTACATGTATGACAATATTGAAAGATTTACATGTAAAAGGATAATGTTTGATCAGCTCTGAGCATTATGTGAAAAACATTAGGGAAAAACCCTGTTGTGGATATTTTTACCTATATCTTCACAAATGAAAAAATAATGGTAAAAGTCGTATACATTGATGCGTAACTCGTTAAAAGATTCGCCTTAAACTGCTGAAGTTTGCGTTATTCATTTTCCCGTTTTAATTGAACAATGAAAGGAAAGGGTTAGGAATTAATCCCTCATGATGTAATAGATAACGGAGAAGGAGTCATAAAGCTCCCAATAAATTACCGGGGGATAACTCGAACCCAACGAGTGGCAAGAGGTGATATAGTCAGACTTAAGTATTCCCCTAGTGGTCATTAAAACAAACGCCACGCCATAGCAACATTGTCATAAAATGTTTACGACCTTGTAGATATTGCAATTTCTCCCCCTTTCAAAGAGTTTCAACAAATCTACGTCATCAGAGCCCTGATCAGCACACCTGCACTCTTTAAGGCCGATCGTAATTACGAGCCAGTGTTATTTTTGTAAATAATAGTCGTATTGACAGCAGCATTTTATGGGATATATATTTTTTTTTCCTGATTCGTTATAAAGCACTTCGTTCGTGATTTCAACCCTATAAATTGGTGACTGTTTCGGAAATGGTTGAAAATCTCGGTTTTATGACTTGTATATACACAATGGTGATATTCTCTCCTTTAAGACTACAGTCAGACTAGTAAAATCAACCTTATTATTTATTACCGGAAAAGTTGAAGGTGCTAAAAAGTAGGTATAGGCTATACATAGCACGGATATGAGATCATTTTTCCTCAGCCTCCAAAACTAGCTTATATGCTCATTAGTTGAGGGTCAGAAGCCAGTTTGACCAATAAAGTAGCTTTTCAGCGAATTTTCAGTATCCTCCAGTATACAAGCTGATATTCACATCTGGAAGCACAGTTTTGGGAGTTCTTACCAAAAAATTAAATGTCTTAAGATACCCCAAGTAGCATTTAATATTGGACCTCGATTGGTCGAATATTGGTTAAATTGGCAACAATTGACCAATGAAACCTATATTGGACTGATAGTGGTCCAAGTATAGATAATACTGGGTCAATATTGCGCTCTTATTTTGCATTCAATAGCATGCCTACATGTATATTGGCCCAATTTATTTACCATTGTTGGTTCAATTACATATTGATAACATAAGAGGACCCATAATGGGCCTAAATCTATTCCAATATTGGTTCATTTATTATAATCCATATACATGTGTGTATTGGCAAATATGGCAAACATTGCAATATTGTGCCAACATTGACAAATGCGTTTTGCCTATTATTTGGCCATTATTGAGTGCTACATGGGATGATTCTAACATGAAATTAAGTCTTAATTATTCTTTAATCTTAAGTTATTCTAGAAAATTTCTTAGTCTTAAGTCGTTAGCACCGTCTTACCACAAATCTTACCACAAAGATAATATCATCCCTCATATATTGACTAATATACAAGAACCACATGTGTGGGCACTACAGAGTTGCATCCAAATATGTGTTTTACATCAAAGCTGTCATCTTTAAAATAGTACAGTTTGAGTATCATGCACTGTTGAAATCTAACTAGCCGATAAAGCCATCTTAATTTCATGTAGATAGACTGTAAAATAGAAATGTGAACAGATCCGAACCATAAATGGCATTCCCAACTAAACTTACTTTACTGTTCAAACAAATATTATGATAAATTAAGCAGGCCATCTGCATAGTGAGGTAAAGTGCAAACAGCCTTTCCCTGCATGGTGATTTTTCGCTTACATGGCAAACAATTACTTCAAATCCAACGTTATATATGGGTTTGAAAACAATCCATGACGTCACTTTTGTGTACAGGTAAATGAGTGAGCATGCATTCGTATGTTTATAAGTCAAGGCCGGCGACGATGCTTATCCGCTTATGAAAATGCAGATATGTGTGTGTGGGATTGGAATAGTTTTGAATGCATCCAGGGAACGTGCCTAAACCGATCGTTCGCACATTTCAGCAAAAAATCCAAAAATAAAACATGCCACGATTCGAGATTTCAAACTTAAGTCGAGAGATTTGCACACGTACAGGGTGTATGTTAATTTTGCTGTTTTTCAAAGTCTTACTGTATATGCATGCTAAGTTGTAACCCTCTGATCACCACCTTGGGGTCTACATGTATAGTGACTTCAAGAGTTTAAAATCTTCAAATATATACTTGCCAGATATACTTTTATGCATATTACCCTTATTCTGTACATTGCACTACTATCATCAAGTTTTCTTGAAATTGTGATAATAATGGTGACTTTCAAGTTTTTTTTTTCCATGTGATATATCACGATATAAATTTATATCATGAAATATCCGATATTTTTTATATTTATGAAACTATCACATTTTGGAACCCTGCTTGTTTATTTGTTTCACATGTTTGTGTGGTACACTTAGGTACAGTGTCGGATTTACCATATAGGCAAACTAGGCAGTGCCTAGGGGCCCCCACAAATTACAGACCCCACAAAATTGTAGAAAAATTGAAAAATTGTAAAAATAACTTGCAATA
>JAQGCC010001961.1:0-20525 GCA_034698905.1 Xestoiulus laeticollis | reverse complement strand
ACAAGGTTTTAAAAAGAGCAATTTCGTCCGTAGAAACGTCGTGTTTTAGCCTTGTTGGCAATTGATGCGATAGAATGTCAGCGTTCTAGGCTGACACTACAAATGCATTCTTTTTACATTTAAATTTGCACGATTTTCTCCGTAATACTGTCAAAAAGTGTACTAAAATAGAACAGGTGAAAATGTGACATGAGACTGAGCTGCACACAAAATTTCAGCTCTGTAGCACGTGTGAATGTTGGTTAAAATAGACTTCAAAGAAGTCGAACAAAACAAACAACCAAAAAAAAGCTCTTTGTGGTACGTTTAGTTAAATACAAGGTTTTAAAAAGAGCAATTTCGTCCGTAGAAACGTCGTGTTTTAGCCTTGTTGGCAATTGATGCGATAGAATGCCTAATTTTCGTCACCGGTCCATGCAGCAGAACGTCCAAAAGTCGCATCCTCCATCAAGCAAGCATGCAGCTCTTTAGCCGTCGCCATCCATCGCCATGGTGATGTATCCACCAATGTCGACGCGATGCAACAGGTACGAGCCGAACACTGGTTGGCTCAGACTTGGGGCTTAATGCGAATCGAGGTCGCTTGAAGCACCGCGTAACGGCACATTCAAAAAAGTGGTGACACGAAGCGGATGCGCTTCACCGAGGTGCTTTTCAGAGTCCTTCTTCCGATAGACGCCGCCGTGACGACCATGCAGGAGAAGTAAGAGCTTGGGATTATGGACGACGGACGACGGACGAAAGCGTCCTCCGAAGGGCTCTGAAACTTTTGCAATTCCTTCCCATCGGCTGTGTCGTCCTCTCTTCAAAGGCTTGGGATGCAAAGAAGCATCCGGATTAACGAAAGTCAGCTGCTCATGCTGGCCGAAAAGGGCCGCCGCGACAATAACCTGTGCGGATATCTGTACAAACGGTCGTCGGACAGTGCCAAGTGGCAAATGCGATGGTTTATGGTGTACCAGAACACGCTGTTTTATTACGATGCGGAGAACAGCCCAAAACCTTCTGGGATCATCTTCTTGGAAGGATGCTATTGCGAGAGGCTTATCACCACTGGGCAAACTAAGTCCAAGGATATGCCAGAGGCCCAGGTTAGTTTTAATTCACCAATTTCTCTCTGGTCTTTCAAGAAGTTTTCAGGGATGGACCCTATTCTGGTAAAAAACGTGTAAGCGGTCTCGGAGCCCTATAGTGAAAAATATCATTGTATGATACCCCATATCTTATGGGATTATGGAACATATCATTTTTATACCAATTAAAAATCACAAATCTTGTTAAGTATATTTTTATTTGAGAGGAGTCTCATAATAGACTCATAAAAAGATTTTATTAAGGGCATCTTGCCATAGACGTCCATAGAATAAAATACCTTTGATTTTGGAGACTCATTAAGTCCCATTAAGTATATTTTTATTAGAGAGGAGTCTCATAATAGAATCATAAAAATATTTTATTAAGGGACTCTTAATGCCATAGACGTCCATAGAATAAAATACCTTTGATTTTGGAGACTCATTAAGTCCCATTAAGTATATTTTTATTAGAGAGGAGTCTCATAATAGACTCATAAAAATATTGTATTAAGGGACTCTTAATGCCATAGACGTCCATAGAATAAAATCCGTTTGATTTTAGAGTCTCATTAAGTCCCATTGGGTGTCTCGTATATTTTCATTAGCAAGTCTCATAAGAAAATTCAATAATCTCATATGATCTCATAGATTTTCTCTATGAGACATAATAAGATTTTTCACTATGGGAATGCCTTGATAATTGACTTCTGATACTATCTGAATTAACAATGGGATCTTCAAGCAAAGGGGTTTTCAAGATTTATAAATTTAATTTGGATAACAATGTAGAGGTTCCATAATATAGTGAGCTTTTTCACTGAAGGAGGCCCAAACACCAAATAAGCATTGGGACCTATAGACCTTGGCTATATAGTGTATAACACTAGATGTTGGAAGGCAATTATATGGTTTGCAATACGAGCTGGAATTAAGCTGTTAAGTATCCAAGCACTTGAAAGTTCGTTTTGGGGAATATAATAGCGGTTATATGGCGAATCTTAATTGCTTTTAAAATGTGGCTATTTGGCGTTTTATCTTCATCCTAGAAGTGCGCATTTTCGGTCTTAGCATACATGGCGAAAAGGTGAAAGTGAACGACCTATTTATCTTATAATGGCAATGCAGAATTCTTAATGTGCTGCAGTGTTAATGAAATTATTTGAAACGTAAAGTTGCATTTGCTTACGTATCTATATAAAACGAATTTTCCGTCAGGGATCGTTTAATTTTTATAACATTTTTGAACTCTGTAGTTTACACTTATGTGTTTTTTAACGAAGACAAAAGTATCCACAACGGTGTTGATGTAAGAATTAAGTGTGCTCAACATCCAAGAAGCTTTTTGGGTCATCAACATACATGCATCAAAATAAAGTGTATTATACAATGATTAACATCTTTTTCACTTAAAAAAAACTGGGAGCGACAATTGTTAGAAAACCTGATGCATTATTTATATGTACAAGAAAAAAAATGGTAGTTCCTCAGAAATGCAAAAATAAAAACTAAATCGAATTCAGAAATTATCCATTATAGGCCTAATCTCGCATTTAATAAATGCATTAGCAATTTGAATTTCAACATCTTATATTATACTCATGCCCTTTGATGTTAATATTGTTTTATAAAGCAACAATGGTATTGGTCTATAAGCTCCAGTTTCCGTTTTGCAAATTTTAAGGATAAATTCTTTTCCTGAACTCTGTTGGTTTTGAACGGAAGTTCATACAAAATTAAATAGATTTAAAGTGCAAGTGCATTGATCAATGAATAACAAACTTTACCTTATGTCTACGATTTAAAATGAAATTATATATTAAAATTTTAACTAAGGTGCAAGTATGAAGTCGAGATGTTTAAGATTAATACCAAAGTTTAATATTTTGTCTTGATAGACAAAAATATATATATATATATATATATATATATATATTGTATATCCCTTAAGTTACTGCAAATCTATAAGAAACATGAAATTAATTAACGTTATTCCATTTAAAAAATGTATTCATAAATATTTGCCTTACGTTTGTTCCTAATAAAGTGTGAATTGTAATACACATATTTAGTAATATAGAGGCGTATATCTATATTTGGAAGTGCATTGTTTGTGGTTATTTACCCGAATTTTTATCGAAACCAATTGCGGAATTCTTGGTAAATTAAGACGCCTACATAAGCTCGTAAAGTGGCTTACAGGAGTGCTTATGCGGTGTATATGTATAAAGGTTCTAAAGATATATTTATAGATATGGACGGTTAAACTACAGTGTAACGAACTCAAAGTTAACGTAAAAGCAAACCTATAACTTTTGTTTTGCTTTTATCACCCATTGCATCCTTTCATGGTGCACCACTTTTATGACAACAAAGACTCTTGAACTCTTGTCATCGATGTTCTAGTACAAAACGATGTTTGGGATTGTTGAGTAAACCTATATAAACTAACAATAAAACTTCATAGGATAAAATTCTCGTGTTACACATATTCTCATATACCGTGATACAAAGCAGACATATTTAACAAATGGACAACCAGTTCGAGTGAAATTGTCATATCATGTTTTGAAATTTCGACTGATGACTATAAGAGAATTTGTTTCATAACCTATTAGGAATAATAAAATTCTACAGTAGAACCTGTCTAAAATAATTCTGTGTAAAATAATATCCTATCTAAAATAATAAAATGTGTCAGACCCGCGACTTGGGACCCATGTAGAAAATAATAAACCTCATAGTGATATTTAATAATTTGTATTGGTCCCAATGATTTTAAGGGAATATGAACAATGGAACTGCAAAAAATATCAAACATAAGATCAAGAATGTCAAATATGGAAACAAAAGTAGTTAGAGATGCATGGCAATTAAAATTTGCTTGTGATAACCTATAACTATACATGTTGACTTATCTATACATGTACACATGTATAAGGATTGAAATGCGGTGAAATTCCCTATTTTTCAGCTGTAAAAGTGTCGACCAGTAGGTAGCGACTCATGAAGGATTCAAAAAAGGGAAATTCCCTATTTTGCAGCTGTGAAAATAGTGTCGACCAATAGCTAGCGACTCGTGAAGGATTCAAAAAAGGGAAATGGCATTTTGCAGCAGTGAAAATAGTGTCGACCAATAGCTAGCGATTCGTGAAGGATTCAAAAAAGGGAAATTCCCCATTTTGCAGCAGTGAAAATAGTGTCGACCAATAGCTAGCGACTCGTGAAAGATTCAAAAAAGGGAAATTCATTATTTTGCAGTTGTTTACACTGCATTAATGTGTTTACAGATAAACCTGTCTAAAATAATATTTTTCCCTGGTCCTAAATTTCATGTTTATGGGCAATATTCCTACCATCAGCAGTCCATCGATATTTCTGAGATGAAAGAACATGCATAAACAGAAAATCAGTCAAATTTTAGTGACTATATATAGTTTCGATTTAAATCATTGATCGAAATGAATTTTATCTTTCAGGTTGTATAAAACATTCTTTGAACTGTAGCTGCATGGTATACCACACAATTTGAAAAGGCTTATTGGAAAGGCATTTGATAGGTCCATCCATCTTCCAAGTGAATTATCACCTTTCTAGGCTAAAAGCTATTAGCGGTATCATTAATGATTTGGTATATTAAGTTACTGATATTTAAAGCTGCTAAGTTCTCCATCTTAAAACATGGACAGAGGTTTGTAAGTGGCGAAGATTCTCGTTTTTTACCATAGATAGATGAGATGTTTGAAGAATAAATTCCTCTATATTGCATCCCCCAATCTCTAGAATGGAAAACACACCCGCACACTATAAAGTTATTCTATTTGATTTTAGTTTTGGAAATAGACATACAAGGTTGTCGAAATTAAACGATAGAAAGTTATTTCTATTGTTCTTAATGTAATTTTTAGAACATTTGAAAACATGGAATGGGACCTTGCATTGCTGTAGTTCCAAAGATTAGGCTAGCTCGAATCATTTCCCTTGGGTAATGTTCACAAACCGAGTTTCCCCATAAGAATATTTCTTTCATGGATTCGACAGGATTCAAAGCTTGCAGAAGTACGTGTGGGCATCGTACATTGATTGATTGTCTGATTTTGTCCACTTGGCCAAGAGCTGATAGACTGTAATTGTATCAGCCAACTGTTGCTTCAGTTTTTTTTTATTTCTTATAAAATGTGGACATTCTGTAGAAATGGTTAAGTCAACTTGAAATCATGACTTGAATGCATAGGGCATCAATGGACCAGTGAATAAAAGGTTAATAATGGAATATGTATATATAAATAATAAATACTTGCTTAAGTATTTGCATTCGGTGGAAAAAGGTTTAAAACCCCATTTTCTCTAAATGTGATTTTTCTATTGTGTCTATGCTAATGCTATGCAGAAGCCATATGACCGTAATGGTGATGCATTGGGCATCTTAAATAAACACAAACCATAAGTACTTGAATGTTATCTTGAATAAGACAGGTTTTATGGATTCTTAAAAGCCGTTTAAAATGGTTGAGCAATTGCTCACCCAACTATGACATAACAACCTACTTTGAGGCTTGAAGTGTAAGAGAGAGGTTTTCAAATATATGGTTAGATAAAATATTGTAGTAAAATGGGTTTATTAGGGTATAATAAACATGAAACGTATGTGTCATTTTAAATTACATTTAATACAATTCGATGCATGGACAAAATGTATGTAAAATGTACATACTCCCTTATGGGGAAAAATGTGCATTGCAATCAAATTGTTTGCAAAATTGTGATATTTGTTCCAAATATCACCATTTGTCTGCAATCAATTCACAATCACTTTTTTCTATGTAATTTGGTACATGTACATGTATATTAATTAATGCAGTCCAGTATGTTTGGTTAGTCTTCTCCCAATAAATTATACAAAAACCATGAAATTTGAATTATAATTTGGGTATTTTAGAGGAATGGAACCTCATTCTATAAAAACGGATTGTAAATTTATTTGCCCATGCATGTACATATAAATGCATGTTTACATACGTGTACATATATTTTATAGAATGTTTTATAGAATGAGGTTTATTTCCTCTAAAATACCCAAATTATAATTCAAATGTCATGGTTTTTGTATAATTTATAGGGAGAAGATTAACCAAACATACTGGAAATGTTTTTTTAGAATAATTCTGTTGGTTTTAAACAACATTGCCAAACAACCAGAAATCACTAGCTGCATTTGGGCCTATGTTTGGGTCATGGTCCCATGATGATAGTCTGCATGTTTATCCATATTGATTGTGTCAACGTACTGTATAATGTTCGGGTTACTGCATTGGGCAAACCAATGATTAATCATCAATATTTAATTTCTATATAGTCTAGATATTAAGCGTAACATAGCATGCATATCTACATATTGGACAACGTACATGTATGTGGGTTATAATGAATTTCCGATTGGTTGTTTCGAATGCATTTATTGAGATGCAAGAAACACCCAAGTGCATTTAATTGTGAGTGAGTGGTTTTGTGGTATCCCGGGATACGGGATTTTGCTTTTATTACGGCGCACACAAAGGAGACAAGCTTATTATATAAGGTAATCCTTTATTCCTGATGGATGATAAACATCTCATACATACGCCGGAACACGAAGTGAAAATCAAAGAATTTAATTTGTAATCCTGATAATTCAACCGGCCGTAATGGAAGTGCAAATGCATTGTATTATGCAGGCAGTTGATGCAGAAGCAGCCCAATAGTTATGACGTCATTCATAATAGGATGCATACTTGAAGGGTGCCTAATATTGACACATTTGTCAGATTCATGTCGATACCTTGTAACATCATCCCTATACTTTTTGGTAATCCACTATAGTCTTTCCGTGTTATACTTTAAGCATTTTATTCAGTTTTCTATATAGTATTTGAAAATAAATGTTGAAATATTTGAATGTGTATGTTTAAGGTTTCTTCATTACATAATTAAAGTTAATATTATGATGTAAATTATGTAAATTTCAGTGTGTGACCACAGTCGCCTCTCGATATAACGAACGCGAAGGGATCGATGGGGCATTCATTATATCGAGCGTTCGTTATATTGAGGGGCTTATTTTTACACATTTTTTGCTCCTATTCTAACAGGATGTTATTTGCATCTTACCTCTACTACTTCGAATTACGTCTTACTACTCTTTATAATGCAGTCATTTAGTTGGCCCTATAGTGGAACAGGCTAAACCGTTCATTATATCGAGCAGTTCTTTATATGTATTTTATATTTTTACACGTTTTCTAATCGTATTTACGTATATGGTTCTTTATTTGCAATTAATAACAACGAAAATTTAAGAAACCATTAAAAACAATTAACAATGACATTATAGACCTTAAAATACCTGGAATTGTGTCAATTACTTAATGACACGCGGTGCCGTTGAATTCAATTTCAATTGGTGACTTAACACTGGGAAATTTTTGCTTTTAGACCATATAATACGTTTCTTGGTATCAAATGATGGATCTGGTTGCATGCCTGGTAAAAGATATATCGTCGCCAATTAAGGTAATGAACTTGAGCGTGGAATGAAGTTCTAGTTGCTTCTAATAACGAAGTATATACTGTAACTATCGGTTCAAATTGGTTTATGCGGGCCTAATTCATTAGAATTTCCGTCCTATTTGGTGGCCTATTGTTTCCTCGTTAATGATCTGACCCTTCAGAGTGCAAACTTCTCACGGTCAGTTTTGCCCTCCAAATACGAAATTGTGGTGAATGTGGAGCATGCATTCGCGTTGAACAAGGAGAAATTCGTAATAAACAATCGTTGACAATTCAATTCACTCGCCTGCATACCATGAGCTTTTCATTAGCAAACGTCGTGCTGCGCATGCGGCTACCATCACTTGCCTGTCACCACTGTGTGCAACTGACACGCTTATTTCGAAATGAAATTGTTCAAGCAGCGGGCTTTGAATTTTCTCTCAACTGTCTACTTTGTCCAAATTCGATATTCTATCCTGAAGACTCGGGAACGGCTTCTTTTCAATTTAAATTGGATAACTTTAGACAAAATCCACACTTGGCCATGACCTTAGAGAACTTTGGAATGCTGTAAATATGAAACCCATGGTCGCCACTTTGTTGAATAGGGTCGATGACCATTATACAGGTTTTTATACATTTAGGGGATGGAGAGATCATCTTGGCCTAGGATATATTCCGTCTAAACAGTCTTCTTTGGTCTTTGTCTTGTTCAGAGGCAGGCTTACTTTCCAGGGAATTAAATTGCCCGGTGGCACGTGGGCCTTTTGGATCTTTGACGAAGTGGACCCCTGAAATATTAGACAATACTTTAAAATTCAGTTAGCCCCCTTTTCCTTCTGGCAATCAGTATAGACCCAGTCCTAGTACGTTAAATGCGGTACATGTAACGAACATACATATATGTACATACATGCAATACATGTAATATATTTTTGTCTTGCTCTTCAAGGAACTGGATGTTTACAATATGCATGTCTTCTGCAGCACTATACCATTCAAAGAGCAGCGTCTTTGTTTATTGTAATGATAAACTAACTGTCCATATAACATCTTCCGCAAACTTCTGACTGTCCATATACCGGTATCTTCCACATAATTTTGACTGTCCATATGACATCTTCCATGAACTTCTGACCATATGCCATTTTCCACAAACTTCTGACTGTCCATATGCCATCTTCCACAAACTTCTGACTGTCCATATGCCATCTTCCACAAACTTTGAACTGTCTACATACCATCTTCCACAAACTTCTGATTGCATGTCCAACGACCTTATTACGCATGTTATGCAGCAGTCCCGACCTCTTTGCCCCAAAATCTCACTTGCATACTGCCAACTTATTAAATGCTGTATATACTAGTCTAATGCTACAATGTCCAAAATTCTGGCGAACGAATTTGCTTATTTGTTTGCTGCTTGGCTTCGGCTTATTTCTGATGGATTGAGAGTGACTTTTATAACCTTTCGTGCAAACGACCGATGAATGATATCATTTTAATTAGAATAGTTTCGGGAGAAGCTTAGCTCTGGCTTTAGTCGATTGACATTATTGGAATTGTATTTCCGGGAAAATGCAACTAGTGAATCGATATGCAAAATTTGGAGCTTTTTGTGGACTTATGCAGCCCTTCCTTAACGAGAGTTTCAGGTGCGTGCTGAACGCAATTGAATCTTGCAGTTACAATTAATAAATCTTCTACCAATCTCTCAGAATTGACAATTATTGGGCACAGTTGGCAAATTGGGTTTTACGCATGAGATGCTTGGCTTTCATGATCCATTCCTACAAAACAGACATTCTTTCTCACTGGTCGACACATCCGTTTATCATTTTTGAGTGGCTATTTTTTGTAGTTTTCTTTTTCCTGGGATGGTTGAGCAGTTTCTGAATACATATATCTTACCATGGAGCGCAGTTTGAATCGCTGAAGTGGTTCTTGAATGTGTTCCCTTAAGTGGTATTTTCACTCGCCTTATTTGATTTCAACTTAACGTTATATACCCTCTACTGGTCTTAGAGAATTAAGGTACCACTACGAGTATCTGAACTTCAACGTGCCTTTATGCAAATTGGGTTGGGTGACTACGTTTGTTGCTTTTCCCAACTTTGCATTTTGTAGGTGAGGGTACATGAAGAGGTTTCAGATATTTTATTCACTATTCACTGTTGCGAGTTGATAGCAAAGAGCTTCTTGTATACTTCAAGTCAACCTAAGACACCTTCCAAATCCGCATTAGCTTTGTTCAAGACAGCTTTTTTTTATACTATAGAAGCTTCTTGACTAGGTTTTGATGGGAATGGATTTGACTATATATAGATCAATCGCATTGTTTTACTTTTTGCCACAATTTTGCACATATTACGAAGTAAAGTGCCATTTTTTCCGCTTTAATGGGTTTCTCATTAACTTTAAAAAATTGCCTAATCTTTTCAACGTTGCTTGAACTTGTAGTTTTAAGTTGATAGTTTGAGCAATCTTTCCAAAGTAGCTAGGCTACTTAACAGCGAGCAATTTACATTCGAGCAAATTTGGATGATGTTTCTTAAGTTCTTTTTTATTTTCATAGTTAAAAAATAACTAAATCTTCTAACGTGAACTAACAGTTGTCTTAGACAAATTTTACCCAAGTTTTAAGAGGACAAGACTTAAAATTGCCTCTAGATGTAAGCTTCTTGAAAAAGAGATTAAAGGTTAGACTAATTTTGTAATAGTTGTATTGAAAGCTAATTGACTCCCAATTAAGCTTAAGTGTTAATTCCCATCGCAATGTCCTTTAAGTTAAGAAATAGTGATGAACACTGCAGGTGATACGAAGTCATCATGCTAATCGCTGTTATTATCATTATCGTCGCATATGGCAGTGTTCTAGAAGCTGTATGCATTAATAAATAATGTTGGCATTTAATTTGCACGAAGGAAAAATTTGTCGCAATTGCTTACATAAGCTTTTAATTTTATACTAAATTAAATGTTTTTTACATAATGAGTAATTTTTCACAAAGAAAATGCAATCTACCATCACCAAAATAATCCGAAAAGCATTATAGACTCAACATTCTTTAATCTTATATAATGTACTTTATTCTACAACCCTGTTTTTTACAGATTTTTAATATTGCATTCAACTGGTATGTATGTATGTAGGTTTGTTTTCAAATGACGATGATATTTACTATGGAGTAGATAATTTATAACTGGAATTTGGAATCTGTGTTTGAAGTTTACTTAATCTTTATTATCCCATATTTCTAACAGTTATAGCATTTGATGATTGATCTGATCAGTTTTCCTAAAAAATTAAAGCTAAACTCAGTCTGCACGAACTACAGATATGAAACAACTAAAATTAATATACATGTACAAAGAAACGTGATCGATGACAGAAATCAATTTTTTTAATAAAATCACGGTTGTTATTGATTACATCTTCGTCAAGCGCCTTTTGGTAGGCGTAATTAATGTACGTACGCTCAACAATAATATATTTTTTGATTTTTGCAGACTTTATTTGTAGTGGAGCAAATATTTTATCGAAATAGCAGGAATTGCGCTTTTTTGTGATGACAGCATGATTTTTGGAACAGAGCATGTTGAATAAAAAATAAACTGATTTATAGATATTGCAGCAGATATCTGTTTTTATCCCTTTTATCCCAAAATGCACAATTATCTGCGTATCTGCCCCACTAATTCGATGGGGCACTTTGAAATTTGAAATGGGTAACCCAATTTTTTTGCAGATTATGAATCTGCACTATATAGAAACTGCATAAATCTTAAGAAATTTCCATCATGCAGTTTTTATTAATTGCTTCGCCTCCCTCATTACAGCTAGATCTAAGATGATGTAAAAAAACTTTAGACAAAACTTACTGTGTTTTTGGCACATACGTGTAGTTATAATCTGCAATAAAATTTGGGTATTCCTACCTATATAAATTTTCACAAAGGGACCCCCAGGTCTCATCATAAGAGAGCCAGGGGCTTTCATATGCCAGTTTCCACGTGCCCAAATATTTAAATCAGTTTTATAACATGCTCTGTTCCAAAAATCATGCTTTTATCACATAATGCACAATTATTTGCTTAGCTGCCCCACTATTGGGAGCTATTAGTATGTATAGCCTAGCTTAGAAACCTCTATAGTCAAGTCTGACTATAAAAAGAATCTTTTTTTATGGTGATTTTAGCATCTGACCTTTATTTGATTGCATTAGTGGAGGAAAGCCAATCCAATTTCACATAATGTATACAAGAGCATTGACAAGATTTGATTACCCATACCAGCAGTTTCTTCTAGGGCCGTTGTTCTTTAGTCCTAAAGTAGTCAAGTTTGTAAATGTCATTAGAATTAACAAGGTTCGGTTATGGATTCCCAACCATGCTTTGGCATTTATACGATTGTTATTTATCAGGTAGGGGGGCACGCCCTTATCATGAAATCTGGTTTAGTCCGATAATGCATTAAACTTGGTTTACGAGAATATGGTCGTCAAAAACCTTTATGAAAAACGTCGTTGTAGTGGCATGTACCACAAAGCCTTACACGCAACTCATTTATTCATGTCATTTGTGGTAAGGGAAGCATGACGAAATTGATTAATAACACTGGCAATAAATTTTATCTGCCGAAATATGATCTGTAAACAATGGTGGCAGACATGATGGAGTTAATCGCCTGTGAAAATGCATTAGCATTTGAAATATGCCCCTGCACGTGCCTATGGACTGCTGGCATGCATGACCTGCATCGTAATTCCGCATTGCTTCTTTTGCATTTTAATTTGCAACCTCTTCTTGGGTCAAATGCATTCAACAAGTGACATCACGTGCATATGCCCCAAGGCCTTACTTAGTTACATTGAAACTCAATTTTCGATGGGATTTTCAATTAAGCTCCTACCAAGTGCGTTGCTAGCTGCCATTGGTTGATGATTTAACGACCTATCTTATAAAATAAATTGGCAAATATAGCTAAATTGCTATCCAAATTTTACAAGAAACTTTGGATTACAAAAAGTTAGTGAGTCGTGTATTTGAATTTTGTAGAACGGTTGTTCAAAATGTATATATGGCTGCCATATGAAGACAAATTGTAATACAACTTTTGAATAATCATGGCAATGATTAAAAATCAATTCAATAAATATTTATGTATGGTAGTTAGCTTTAGGCATCAGTGCATGTTATTATGATTTCATAAATTCGTAACTTTTTTTTACATTTTAATTAAAATAAATCCAATTTTGTACAAATATATATATATATAGGCAACAAGCATGCATACAAACAAAATAGCTAAAGCAGAACCTGTAAAAGCATGTGTTGCTGCAATTGGATGACACTTTGAGTACAAATTGTAATAGCTATTTTGTTGGTCATGCAGTCGTTATCATGCAACTGACCATAGCACCGAAGCTAGCAGTGATTGCCTGACATCAGGGGCAAATTACTTTTTTTTAATTAAAGTTTTTAGTAAATTAATTTGTAATTAATTTAAAACTTTTGCAATCAAAAATGGTTTAATAGAAAATATAAAATAAACAAATATTTTGTAAAATTACTATAAAAAGTTAAATTTATTTCTGGTGGTATTTAAAGTAGTCTGGAAACCGGTATTCAATTCAATTCAATTCCTTACCCTGCAGTCAGCATGCAGTATTCCATGTGGCAGGGGGCAAAGTGCCAGATTTTTTAAAGTGATCTTTATACGGTCGTGGCCGCTTTTTGGGGAACTATCCAGGCATTCGCCTTCATTTGCCTATATGGGCGATTAATGGAGGTTGTGGGAAATGTTATTATTATAAATTTAGTTTAATTTGTATTGTTATTTCCTCCTTACAGTATTTAATCATCATTATTTATTTTGGCATGAAATTCAACATTTGGTGATAATGATGAGTCGTTTATTACTAAGTATCAATAATTTTGGCACTATTATGACTCAGTTATACGTAATTAATTTAAAATATCATTTCCGAGATTAAATACATTTTTCGCAAAAAATTGTTAATAGCAATTTGTCAATTTACATGTATTTGGCATTTTACATGTACATAGGTGGATAAGCTAGACAGCTTATTTTAAATTGAACTAGCAAAATTTAGTGTATTACAGTTGTAAAATACAATATTAAACAGGATTGCCTAAAACTTAGTTTACATATTTCTTAGCTTAATATTTTAATGTTGTTGTTAATACAGTATTTTATATTGATATTGATAAACTGTAAAATTCAGATTTTTATAATATTGTTGACAAATTTAAAAAATAAATTAGGCATAATTATTTGAAGAGATATTTGGGCAGTTTAATTAAATCAAGAAATATTTCCCAATTGAATTTAAAATTTTAAATTTTCGTCCAAATAATTTGTACAAAATTAATTTGCATTGATTAAAAAAACAAATAAGTTACTCTTTTTATTTTTATTTTTTTGGCCATCCTGTATATGAACATGTAGGTATGGACTTTACGAAAAACAAGATCTGGTTGATGGACAATTTAACTTACAATATAAAAAGGTGCGATTATAAGATTTTTGTCAAGCTATAAGCACATTTGACCAGAATAAGTAAGACTTCATGTGTCTGAGAACCAAGGTAAGAAGCTTATTTTTCGACATTTCTGTTGTAATATAGTCTGTAATAAAGCTGCACTAGGAGAACAGTTTGGTTTAAGCATCACTTTGCTTGCCAGAGAATGGGTATTGAAGCATTTTAGCCATTTATTCGTTATTTATACACTGCATAACATTTTTCTTTCAAAATCTGCGTCATGGGAATAATTTCTCTCGCTTCAATTGATTCGTTTTTGTCTTTTGAGGCCAATTATTTGAGCCGTTGAAGGATGATGGCAAGAAGATGGCCACCTGTTGCTAACCCCTTGTTAATCAAATTCACGTCCCTCCAGCACGCACTCGTGTCAAAAGGCCCATCAAAATTGAATTTCCTTTGAATTATTCATTAGTCCATAATGCAGGTGCAGTTTCTTGTTTTGAAAATTCGGCTTCAATTCAAAAATTCATATCGAGGCTTCTGCGAACGTCGAATTACTCATAAATGCCGTTTATCGATCGTTTGATTTTCAATCTCCAATTTAAGGGTACCTTCATCATTTTCTACAGCCTAATTTGCAGTTTTGTACTAGAATTCAAGTATGCGAGCGAATAAAAATCTGTGCTATGCACAATATTGCTTATTGAGCAATATTTTGGTTGGTATGGAAAATACCTGTTTATGGCCCATAAAATCAGCAAAATTCTACACTTGAGACCTGTATGACCGTAAGCCATTCACGCTATACATTTTTTTTTTATATTGTTCAAATATTGGATTTTTTTTTATTGCAAATCCAAATCGAATTAAGCAATTTACGAGTGTATTTTTACATAATTGATTCAATTGCCTTACCGTAGTGGTTCATAAAATTATTGTTGACTTCGGATGCAATGAAATAAAGAGATAAGATTTTTCAATTTTGTTAAATTTCGTCTTCAATTGATTTGATATATTTAAGCCACACTATGTCGCAGGACATTGACAAATAATTTTACTAACAAATCTAATGACTTCATCAAATTTTAAGCATGGTCTCTTCTGCCAGTTTCATCAATTGCATTTCGACGTATGAGGGGGAAAATATTATATACAGTACCTTATTACACGATATCTATGGGTTTCATCCACAAAAAATGTTTTGAAAGTCAGAAGAGTCATTATACTAGAGGGGCCCTTACACGAGTTAATACGGTTAACATCTTAAGTATATTTACAACTAGTATGTAAAATGGTTATACGTGTGAACAACATTGTTCCTGTTTATTTGACAGTAGAATACATCATTTTATATGCAAAAAAATGAATCAAAACATAATGTTTTGAAAGTCAGGGGAGTCATTATACTAGAGGGGCCCTTACACGAGTTAATACGGTTAACATCTTAAGTATATTTACAACTAGTATATAAAATGGTTATACATGTGAACAACATTGTTCCTGCTTATGTGACAGTAGAAGACAATTTTATATGCAAAAAAATGAATCAAAACAAAATGCAATGCATGTGTAAATTAATAACATTTTAAATATTTATATATAGGATGTTGCGCTTTTAACATAATGTATCATATGGATATTTAACATTCTTGGCTAAAAATATATCTTTGGTTAATCTAAACTTCTAAACAATATACATGTAGTCTATATTTACTCTTAATTTTAATAGTTGTATGCACCATCGCAATACATACTATACATTGTGTAGTTTATAAAATAAATATGTCAGTAGGTTGATAAAAGAAGACGATGAATATACACTGTATACGTACCTTGAAGGGTAAGTTTGAAATTAAATGAGTGAGCTTAGAGGGCTTCAACTGCAGAAATCTTAATCAGCTTAAATCGGCTGAATTAAAAATGTGTACTTGTCATTCTTCGCTATATTTACCGTTCGTTTGTTGACAAACCAGCTTATCTTAAATTCACCGTCTCTTTTGCTTAGGGCCGAAAACAAAATCAAATATTCAATACCCTTTATGTTCATCGTCTAGCTCCTCTAACCCCTTTCAATACAATCTTAAACGGATAAATGGTGCAAGATATTTTTGTGCAAAGATTCTGTGCCATGCATTGTGCATACACAGCTTACAAAATACTAAATTTACGAAATGTAATGTTTCCATTGCTCACCGTCACAACATGGGAATTGGTTCGCAATGCCAATTAAGCTGAAATTTAGATTTAGAAACACTGCAATGCCTATACACTATATCATGGTTTATAATCCAGCGTTGGAGCATTCGCAATGATTGCACGAGCTGTTTTTATGGCTGAAACCTTTGTAAATAATAAATGGCGTGCCAACTGTACATGGACTAATGGATAGGTGATGATGAATTTGGGTTGCATGCTTCTGAATTATGCAATGTGCTCTCTCACCGATGGTTCACGTTCTCTCGTTGCGCACATTACAGGTTTTATTTAATTGGTCTTGAATGTAATTACATGCCTCGAGGATAAATGCCTCATTTCTGTTAGGTTAGCGTGTGCTGTAACTAAACATTTACACGTATATTCAATTTTTGATATAAATATTGATAAACACGATATGATTATATTACACTGTTGATTAAATTATTAAGTGTCAATTTACGCGTATATATTACACGTTACCCCATAAGCTTAAAATCTTCAAAATGTTGAGTCTCTTTGAAATTTCAGGTTATAAGATATCGTATAGTTTTAAATTTATGGCCTTTATTGTTATATTTGAAAAAAAATTAAGTGGCCTTAAAGTGGCGATTATGATTAAGTAACATTATTACAAAATTGATCTAATTTTCCATTTAATTTTTTGGAATTTTTCACTGCTTATTTGTTCCTTATGGCTGTGCATTCTATCATAGGCATATTTACAAGCAAACTATGTTTAGGTTATGAGAGCTGGTTTTATATTTGAATTTTGGCTTTGTATGCTCTATATTAAATAATTGAAACATTTTCTTGTTGAAAAACAATTTTAGAAAATGTATGATTAGTTTAATTCAAATATGCAAACTTGAGATTTGCATGTACATAAATATATGCTTAAAGACGTTTTGAGTTAAAAAAAGACCCAGCTGGTAATCGGAGTTTATAAATCGAATATGGTCATCATAAGGTTAAACATTTGATAATTGATAGGAGGGTAAATCCACTTATAAATAACGATTAAGTGTAGACCTTCAATGCTACATGCATGTAAATATTATTCTTCCCAACACAGGTGAAATTTAGAAATTTTTCATTTTGTTCCATCTATGTCTTCATACATTTGTAATTTTTTTTTGCATTGGTTTTTAAATAAAAAACAAATGGAGAAATGTAGCCTAAGAAAGCTGAAACAAGCATTTTAGATAAACAATATTTTTGAATGCCCCCTCGGACTTCTTTTTTCACCTTACTTACAAGGACAGAACCTCACGTAACAGATGAACGCAAAATCCAATTTGTAGGAAAGAAACAAAGATATTTGTATCCATAGAAATGTAATCCTTTTTCTATTGGCCAAGAGAAGGAAAAAAACGAGCTAGTTTAAAACGAAATCTCCCCCTGAGTTGAGGCTTAACTTGAATGATGCACTGGATTAACAGATTTACAGTTACTGGTTTTATTACTTCTTCACTCGTTTTCTTTTTATTTTGTACTTTAACTATAACTGCAACTGTTTTTTCGTGACTTGTTTAATCCTTACGAAAATTAATTCAATGCTTTTACTGGGACCACAATTTTTCATTATCACTTTTTATTTTGATAACACTCATAGTTACAAGTCATCAAACTCTCATATTAGCCTTCAATGTAATTGTACCATAATTAATTTACCTGACTTAACTCATGTATATTGATAAAGGTTATTTCCTTACTTACGTACGCATGCAATAATGATAATGTTGTTGTTCACATTGTTTTATATAAGTAAAGATTTAAATTTCAAGCGCTTAATTATATAGTATTTAAGTGCATGTAAATTAAGACATATACCGTATGCAGCCAAATCCACACCCAAGTGTATATTTTACACATAATATAGGTATACTACAACTATATTTTGAAGCAATTTCATGAAGGATAATGTTAGGACGCTTGGTGCTTTAAAACTAATTTTTGTAATATACAAAAGAAGGTTTTGAAACTTTCCCATTTTGTCCTTTTACCATAATATGCATTGTTTTATTAACCTAACTTGTGACAAAAGCAATATTTTAACATCATATTATAGAAGATGGCGATGTAGGCCTATATTAATTTGGCTCATAAAACTCAATTATTAAAATTGCAGTTGCGCATGACCCAGCATCCTTTCTTCTCTGAAATAATAGAAATTTTAAAATACCGTACATGTATACAGAGCTGCAGTGTATTTTCCTCTTGCCGAGCACCATTGGCTTTTATGACAGGTCATTGCATGCCTTGACGTTGGAATCATTTATTCAAACAGATATATGAACACAAGTGTACTTGTTTGAAATAAGTGTCCTCTCCCGTCGTTATACATGTTGGTTTTATGAATATTTTATTGCATTTTACAAAGTGTTGATAAGCTTATGTCCACACTTCATGCTGTGTAGTTGTGATATAAGTTTGTGAGATATTTCGTTATTCCGGATTAAATAAGGATGCCTCGTATGAGTTAGTCATTAGCATTATACGAGGCTGCCTCGATCTCATGTGATGTAAATACATTTACGGACATGCGCTTAGATATACCTATGTACAGTGGCGGTCATAAGTTTAGAAAAAATCCTTAGAATAGAAAAGTAGTTGCTGAATACAACCATTTAACTAAAAAGGGTTGGTTACCCCATGCACCTTTTAAAAAATGTGTTTTAGTGTAAAACATCTGAATCATTAATTTAATCCTCTTAATTAAAAAAGTACATTGTTCAAATGCATACAAATACGAATATTTAATATCCCGGCCAAGTGGTATTTTATACATAAAGATGAAATAATTTGTTCCATTTTATTTGGTGCGGAGAATTTTTTTATTGTTTTCTGGGGTTTTAATTTGTGAGAAAAACCCGGGGTCAACCAAAATGAAACAAACCAAGGGGAAAAAATCTCCAGGTATATATATACATGTATCTCATATCGAATGGGGGTCAGTTGATATTGAGGGACTAAGGTGAAAGTTCCTGCCGAGGGTAAATTTCTATTGAGGTTTGTATTTGCAGATAGCAACCTCCCCTTCCCCCAGCGATATATATACTTACGATTTTTTTAAATGCAAATCTGCGAACAATAAAGATATAATTGACGAATTAAGTTATCGGTTAATTATATCTGATAGAAATTAACGCTTCAGTAACCCACGTTTTTAATATACATGTGTAAAGACCTTTTTAATTAATATTTTGCCCTACTAGGTCTTCGATATACATGTGCACTATATAATCGCCACAAAACTTTAAGCGCAAGCTCTAAGTAGTGCTAATATGATAATAGGAAATTTATGGCAGACACCATGTCGCATATGCTACGATGCATGTTTTGCATCATCTTTTCTTTGCATATTAAGTAGGGTAATAAACTTACACGGGTGCTTGTTGTGTATGCAAATTAAAGAAAGTCTATTAGACGTCTTAAGTACAGGGCGATCCCATAAATAGCTCATTGAAACCGCTCATTATTAAGTTATCGCTGTCACTGAATACATGTACCACATTTGTGATTCCGACACATTTATATTATACACACATAGAACAATTGTTGAGCAAGTTACGTCTACTGGAATTCATGATTTAATGAATAGATCATTATACTATACAACCCCTAGAAAAAAGTTTAAGTCATCAAGGTACATCCATCTTTAATGCCACATAATTATAAGTTATAATAAAATACATTTGCAGGTTGCAAAATTAAACAATTAAAGAACAAATTAATAGCAAAAAAAATTAAATACAGCAATTGTGTAATTTATAACAGTGAATATTCCACAGAGGGTGTGGAAAAAAGTATGTGATATGTAAATCAAACCAATTTGAATACTTAATTTTTGTCATTTATGTATCACAATTTGTCTTTGATAGATATTTCCCAATACATTTACTAATAAATAACATCGAAATCTAGGTTTAAGGAGTAAATGCTTAAGGAGCATTTAAGGAGTGTTACATTTTAATTGTAACTAAATTGGTTTCAGAAATGTATGAACTTGATGTTTATGAAAATGTGCTTTGAAGTGCTTTCATAGAGAAAAACTATGATAATAATGATATTGTATGTGACAAGCAATGGGATCAAAATGCGATCCGCGATATCAAAGAGATTTTATTCTACGGGACTCTACAGGGTGGTCCAAAAATCAGTGCCACCCCACTTTTTGTTCTTAAATATGATTATGAAAATTCTGTTAATGCGGTTAAATAAA
>JAQGCC010001960.1:0-20527 GCA_034698905.1 Xestoiulus laeticollis | reverse complement strand
TCGTTTTTCTCGTTTGCCACAGTCGTCTGGTTTTCGTTCAACTTGTTTCCCATTTTCGCGCAGTGTGAACGCAGCTTAATAATTTGCATGTACTCGCCTCGTGCACAAACGTACCATACGCTGCAAATTCGCCATATCACCACATGCTCATGACCATCTTGGTGGGCGCCATGCCTTACACGTCAAATCAGAAGTACAACCTATTCGCTCTGAGCTTCAGTAAATTTATCTAAATTTTATTCTCCTAAATCTTGTAATCGTACTTATTTTTTACACTAAAATAACAAAATTAACTTTTGAAATTTATTGTCCCTATACGCTATGATTGTACTATAGATCGGAACATTTTTCCACATTAGCTTTCCCGCCATTTTCTACCAACATCTCAAGAACCAATCAAGAAACTACATTGCCGAAAACTACATCACGTCGTCTGTGTTGAGGGATCGTCCATAAAGGACTTCACCAGCTGCCATTTTTAAAGGGCGAATATCCAAACGCCAGTATACAGAAGTGAGAAATTAATGTAATGATTTGGGTTTGTTATGAATAAAACAACAACTTATAAAAACTAGAATTTATCGCATTAGGACCTAGCTTTTAAACGAATTAATTCTATGTAATTTTAACGTCGTATTCCTATGTGGCAGCGTATCTTCCACCCCTGTTTGCTGCCCTTGACCTGATTTTATAACATGTCGGGTCCCTTTTGCTCTTGTATTGACCTCCCAAGGCTTCCAGCATCGAGACGGTGCACTTTGAAAAGCAGATTAATGTTCAAGGCCTTAAAAAACATGACGAAATCCTAGAAATATCCAAACGCCAGTATACAGAAGTGAGAAATTAATGTAATGATTTGGGTTTGTTATGAATAAAACAACAACTTATAAAAACTAGAATTTATCGCATTAGGACCTAGCTTTTAAACGAATTAATTCTATGTAATTTTAACGTCGTATTCCTATGTGGCAGCGTATCTTCCACCCCTGTTTGCTGCCCTTGACCTGATTTTATAACATGTCGGGTCCCTTTTGCTCTTGTATTGACCTCCCAAGGCTTCCAGCATCGAGACGGTGCACTTTGAAAAGCAGATTAATGTTCAAGGCCTTAAAAAACATGACGAAATCCTAGATAGCAATATGTTTAATAATTTCAATTTGGTGCAGCGTTCATTGTCGAGCTTGCGAACTGCCACCATGAAGGCAATTCGTGTCCACTCTTTCGGAGGGCCCGAGGTTTTAAAGTACGAAACGGACGTTCCCTTGCCGAAATTGAATGACAACCAGGTTAGTGCGATCTGTTTCGAAACTATTGCATGACAAAATTGATTTAAAACTGGCCTTCCGGCGCCCTTGCAGACAGGCCTTTGTGCACGCGCGTAACCTACTTTTGAAAAACCTGGGAAAATAACAACAGCATCTAATGTACATGTACATGTATTTAGAAGGCCTACTTATCGCGTCTTTTCCAGCTGGCCAATATCGGGGGAGAAAAAACGTCCCAGAAAAAACCCTCTATAGAAACAATTGAGCATTGAGCAATGTGTTGACATTTGAACCTTAAATTCCTTCGGGCGGGAAAAAAGGTTGATTCAGTCTCACCTGCATGCGTACGTTCCGTGCGTCTTCAGGAAAATGGCGGGTGGGGGGAAATGAAGAAATAATGTTTTTGAAATTGGGCCAAATCTTGATGTGTGGGAAAGTAAAATGATGGTGCGAGACCCATTTTCAATAAAATGTTCTAGAATTTACATGTGAAACGGATTTGTGACGAAATGAATGGCATTTAAGCGATTTTTGGTACTATGACAACTTGTTGGAGCACGCCCGATTTGGGCGACTTCTGAAGTGTCCATGACAACGTATGAAATGACGAGTTGAGGACTTGTCATTCATGAATGACATTAATGTACATGTACATGTATGAACCTTTAAAGTTCATCATGCAATTTGATGCAAATGCCAAGCGCAGGATGTTAAAAGAAATGACGATTCTATTGGCAATTTCGATGACATTTAGCATATCCTGTGGTGGTGTTACAAATGATTTGTCAGGACACCCATGTCAGGAAAAGTTAGGTTCTATGACAAGTCCACACGAGCGCTTTTCACCTGTTAAGCCCTCAGCTAGCCTACAACTGGACGTAAATCACATGCGCTGAGCTCAACACATATTTATGATGTCTTATTACTACACATATATACAATTGTATAACATGACGTTCTCGCATGCGCACGTTGAGTGCTATAAGTGCTATCAGCGATTAAAGAATCGTTACATTCTAGAATGAATCTGGGATGATTCTGAAATCAATGATTGCAATTGTACATCTTGTTTTCGATACCATTCAGAACTCATTAAAATCAAGAATGATCGATTCTATTAACAAAGACAAACTCGTTTGTGTCATGGAGTCATGCTAGAATCATGCGATGCTCTATTCTTTAATGCGCCGCTATATTATGTGCGGGTGCCCCGCGAATCGCAGATACATGTATGTCTTTAGGAATCATTCTAGAATGAAGCGATTCTTTAATCGCTGATACTATGTGTCTTTTCTAGAATCATTCTTGATTTTAATGTGTTCGGAATGGCATCTAAAACAAGATGTTTGATTGCAATCATTGATTCCAGAGTCATCCCAGGTTCATTCTAGAATGAAGCGATTTTTTAATCGCTGATAGCACTATAACACTATGTTTTTACGGTTTTACCTTTAGTGTTTTTGTGAGCACATAATTGGCCAGTGCCAGCGGATTTCTAACAATGCATGGTGTCCCTGGACAGAATTGTGTACATGTAAGTGCTGCTACCCCCACACTGTGCTAGGGCTCACAAAAACCCTATAATGGTTGGTTCTTCTGTAAAATTTACGCATTCAGCTGTAGACTTTCAATCCTTTATCTAAATTGTACATGTACACCATGAACAGTTACGTACATGGAAAATTATGGAAGTGTTTCAAAGGCTTACTGTATGTAAAGCTCACGTGTTCACTCATGTGGGAATGTACATAATCTCATTCATTTTAAGGTTCTGGTGAAGATTCATTCTGCGGGAGTGAATCCCGTTGATACGTACATCAGAGCTGGAACCTATGTCAGAGTTCCCGAACTGCCGTACATCCCAGGTGGTGATGGCGCGGGGGTCGTCACATCCGTGGGTGCCAATGTCAAAAACATAAAGGTGAGTGGAATGGGCCTTGAGGACATCAAGGATCTTGACAAATATGCGCAAGCATTAGTATGTCATGAATAACAAAACTTTTAAGGAAGGGCAACGTGTTTACGTCATGTTCGGGGATGGATCCCACGCCGAATACATGGCGGCGGACCAGCAGAAGATCTTCCCTCTTGGCGACAAACTGTCCTTCGACCAAGGTGCTGGAATTGGAGTGCCCTATTTCACAGCTTACAGGGCTCTATTCCAAAAGTAAGCATACAATTCTTGATTCTTGATTCTCGTTACTTTGTGTTTTCTGTGCCAAGATGGAAGTCCAAGAGATGCCATGATGCTCCAAGGATCCAGCACCATCTTGACTCAAAGAAAAATTGAATAACGAACCAGTGTCTTAAGACTTCAAAACTATTGGCACTATGCGTCATCTAATAGGGAATTAAAATCAATTTTTAAACCATGATGGCACCCAAGGAGATACAGACTTTCATGCAAAAAAAAACCATACATGTACAAAAAAGTCGTATAGAGTTTTCATCTCGGTCTTTTAAAGCCTTGTGCCTTCTGATTGTGCAATGGCTGATAAGGGAATAAGGATATGAAGATAAGGGAAAAACTAAAAACCTTGCCGAAAAACGTTTCACCTAAATATTTGGCGGATTCAAACATAATCAGTTAGAAATGCAAATGTATATTTCAGAAAATAAATCGGGTTCCAAGTGAAAGATTTATCAAAAAACTTGCTTTAAAAATTAGACAAAGCTGATAACATTAGATCCTGAATCGTTGGCACTATATACCTCAGGGGTGGTTAAACCTTTAAATAAATCTGGTTCCATTTGAATCGAAATTTTTTTTTTAGAAAATACATGTACCCTTTCTGCAATTTCCAATCTTATAAATACTCTATTAAACATCATTGTACATACTTTTTTGATTTTTTTCCAACCATAATACGAATTTTTCTCCTCCTTTTAAGAGGTCATGCTAAATCTGGTGAGACAGTTTTGGTTCATGGCGCAAGCGGTGGTGTTGGAATTGCAGCAGTCCAAATTGCGAGGGCATATGGTCAGCTTATTACATGTTTGTTATCGAGGAATTGGGGAAATGACCAATTAACAGATGTTCGTTAATTTCATTAAGGATTGAAAGTGATTGGAACCGCAGGAACACCTGAAGGTGAAGATCTAGTGAAAAAAAATGGCGCCCACCACGTGTTTTCACACCGGAAGGAAAATTACATCAGCGAAATTTTGGTAGGTAAATGCGACCATACATATTCAATCCAGATCTTGAGACCTGCACTGCGCAGTCCGGGAAATCCTCAATGTTTCCCTCCAGTTCGTGACCAGAGTCCCAGACGGACTGTGCATGCAGCGGAATATAGTCTTTTGATTCCGATTTTCCGAACTGTACAGTTCGCTTCCGGCCTCAAGGACTCCATAGCACCAAACACGTATAGGAAATCCGCAAGGCCCGGACTACGCAGTCCAAATCTTCAGAATTTTCTCTATGTGTATGGCTGCCTTAAGTTTCTTTTTCTGCAACTGACATACATGCACTGTAGAAACTAAGCACTTTGGTGAGAACTGCATTACTTGCCAATTTGACAATGAAATTTACAGAATTGAGGTATATTATCTAGTTGGTATTAAAGTGGCAATGACAACGCCCACATTTGTCAATATATGACATTAAAAGAGCAATGTTTTACAGCATGACAAGTCCACGTCTCTTGCAAATACTTCTAGGTAAACATCGCTATTTGTGAAATACATGTATGTCAGGGAAAGTCTCTATGACATTGATTGCAGCGAAAATTCAATTATTTAACATTAAGTCTGTTAAATCTCCATCAATTGTATAAAAAAACAGGGAAATATACATAAAATTTAAAAATTGTATGTCAAGTTTTCGTATTGCATGGCCATCTGGCTTCCCGACACTTTAGATAATTTACATGTATAAGGTTATCTAAACTCCATCATAAATTTGTCAACAGGTAAAAGTTATTCAAGGAAACCTCAGGTGAAACTCACTTAAGCTATAGGAGAAACTCCCTAATCTGTTAATGTTTGTGAGGAATTGCTTAAGAAGGCTAATTTTTCAATGTTCAATAATATTAAAAAAGAATTGAAAAGACATGTTTACATTCACCTCCATGGTCGTTGTTTTTTTTGAAGGCTACCACAGACGGTCAAGGCCCAGACGTGATCATTGAGATGCTGGCCAATGTGAACCTGGCGAAAGACCTGGAACTGATTGGCAGAAACGGACGCATCGTTGTAAGCGCCATCTATTGAGCGTGTTGAAACACTTGCTTGAAAAAAAAGTATACATGTAATCAAATGGCGCCAATACTGACCAGTGTCCATTTTCAGGTTGTGGGAAATCGAGGTTCGATCGAAATCAATCCGAGAATGACCATGGTCAAGGAAGCCACGATTATTGGCACAGCTTTGATGACATTCACTGAACCGGAACTGAAGGAGATGAGGGCCGCCATCACTGCAGGGATCGAATCAGGATGGGTTAAGCCAGTTGTCGATAAGGTGTACCCTCTTGAGGATGCTGCAAAGGCCCAGCATGACGTCATCAACTCCAGTGGAGCTAAAGGGAAACTGGTCTTGAAAGTTGCATAAACTCAAAAATATTGTTGTTTATTTAAGGTGATGGGGAAATATTATGTTTACTGCAGACTCTTACTAAGAGAAAATAACAGATTTAGGGGCTGTTCATAAATGACGTCTCGCGATTTAGGCAGATTTTTGACCCCCCCCCTCCCCCATATCACACTTGGTCACAAAAAGTCAGACCTCCCCCTCAAATATGACGTCACAAAACTCTGACCCTCCCTCTCGAAAACTGGTTATTGTCATTGTAGTAAATATGTATAGTGTGGCGCCGCACTCTGATATTGTAGGAGAAAATAACCGAAATCTATAACCGAAATTTTCAAAAATATTTTGATCAAACTTGTTATTTATAGTAGTGCATTATGATTTTTTGATGTGACGTCACATTCTTAACCCCCATCACACATAGCCACAAATGTATGACCCCCCTCCCTCTATTGCGTGACATCATTTATGGACGGCCCCTTATCCATATATATAGGCCTACTACAGATGAAACACTTGTGCTCAACTACTTGGAATGTTGCGCCATTTATTCTGTTAATACATGTTAATAAAAATGTTAGATTTCGCAAATTAAAAGCGTTTTGAGATTACATTATATCGGAAGCTGGGCATTTCCTTTTCATATTAACTCTTACTATAAACTCTCTGGACTATAAACTCCAACGGTCTGATGCAATTGATGTAGTAAGATCTTATAAGCTACTCAAAATAATAAAATTCAACTCACCGGATAAATGGGTACTGTAATCGTGTTCGTCTTTTGTAGTAGTGAATTTTTTATCACAATTTGGATTTGCATACTTTAAATCCTAAACTTAAATCCAAATGGCAACGCCATCTATATAGCGCCAATTTAGGATGATGTTTTTAACAAACTAATGATTGGCTGAAAGTGAAGAAAAATAAAAATTATCGAAAATACAGAATCTAACGCAAAATTGATGATAGCACAGACAGGAAGAGTAGAGAACTTCTTTAAAACGTATACATTAATATAGCATCATGATAGGCAAAATGACAAGTTCACAAGGAATTATGTTAGCGATTGCAACAAATTATGTAGGACACTACATGTATAGCTGAGGGTAAGAATAAAGCAATTGCAAATAAGAAAGATAAGAATTTGATAAGAAGAATTATTTTATTAGTAACGATTAGTTTTCAATGTAACATCGGATGCAAGCAGTAAGAAAAGTTGAAAAGTCAATAAGCAGCAATATAAATGTTGCAAACAATCGCATCATGATTGCCAAACGCTGAATTATTACCGCTGACCAACGCCTATTAGCGATTGAGCTTCCCAACATCACTATTATACGTAGATTAAATCTCGGCCACGTAATCCTAACCAAGATTAACTACCTACGCGGCAACAAGGCACCCTCGTAACATTTGGCAAAATGCCTTCTATATTCCTGCATAACTGTATCTTGCAATGTTGTGAATAAACTTTGAACATTTTAATATGTAGATAAATCTCTAAGCTTATAACTTGCTAACATCTTTTTTTCGAGAATATGAACCAATGCCAAGACATATCAGCTGAAGGCAAATACTGGCTGAGAAAAGCTTATTCGGATGAATAAATAGCAATTTCGTTTTTTTTTAATTTTGCTAAAAATGTCAAGTTTATTTCACATCACTAATTATTCGTCTCAGTTGCTCGAATCTTGTTTAACTTTACTCACAAATGATTCGCAGCTTCACAGCATTTACCATATTTTTCATGAAGAGGGTTGCATACAGGAATAATCCTTTTTTTCTAAATAATTTTTTTAATTTAATTTTGGAAACGGATAGGAACAAATGTAGTGTACGAGGACCTAGCATAAATATTCTATTATTGGTTTAAATTTTTTGTTTATGTATATGCATATTCCCTTTCATGGAAATATGTCCATAAAGTGTACTAGATCCTCTACAATTATAAACTTTACAGACATATTTCCATGAAACGGAATTTACAAATACATAAACAAAAAATTTAAATAAATAATAGAATATTTATGCTAGGCCCTCGTACATTCCATTTGTTCCTAACAGTTTGTAAAATTAAATAAAAATAAATGTAGAAAAATAGACTTATTCTGGTATGCAACCTTTATCTGGAATGAAAACTATCAAATGTCGATTAAAGTTAACAATAACACTTGCAACTGACGATATCACTTCTAAATCAAGTATGATTCAAGTGTGAAGGCCATCTTCCATTTTCAAATATTGTAAACTTTACCAAAAAATAGAGAACTTGCAAAGGCTAAGCTTGATCTATACACTAGCTAAGTTTTATTGCTAAACTGCTGACCGGTTGTACCAAGTTTGAGTTAAACGTAATCGCTGATCAAAGCCTTCATTACAGTGTTTAAGCACGTCGTCCCCCTTACTGATTACCACCGTGACACCTGCTCAAACTCTCTTAATTTTAAAAAGCGGTACTTATGATGGCCAATAAACTTTTAATCGGACTGTAACAGTCCACAAAGATCTTCCACAGAACACATGCAGGCTGAAGCGCGTTTACATTTAATAGTGAATTAAACAAAGCTTGGTGCAACCAGCCATAAAACTAGTTGCCAGCGAATGCCAACCTAGGATCCCATTTATACATGCAAATCAATAAATTTTACAAATATTTGTAAAACGTGAAATGTCATAGTATAGGCAATTTGGGTTCTTCTACAACACGTTTGTGTGACCCCATACTAAACGGATGAATGTTTAGTTCTATTATCTAAAATCGAAGAAAAAATACTGATTGGATACAACATCAGTCGTGAAATCGCCATCAAAGAAATAATTTGCGACCTTTGTGGATGTTATTTAAGGTACCTGTAGTTATTTGTGATGAAAATTGCAACCCGGAAATGTCTAGAAACCATTTAAACAACAAGTATTAATATTGGAAATATATGAAATGTAGGTATTCTAACATTTGCTTATTTTTAAGTATAAAATTAATAATATGATCAATATCATAGTTAGGCCTATAATATTTGAATCGTTGATAATTTCACCATTTACGAAAATGCATGTATATTGTAAAGTAAGGATTAGTGATCTTCCATTATCTGAATTAATTTTCTCCATTTCAGCGCCCTCTGGTGGTGGATGATCATTTAGCATTAGTTTTTCAAAATGGTCGTTTTCAGAGTTCCTTCAGAAATGAACTTTCCGACTTCTCTTGACTTTCCCACTTTTTAAAACAATTTTCCTGACCATCCTGAAGATTTAAAATTCAGAAATATAATCATAGGCTACATGTATGCCAACATGCCAAACAATTTCTTGTCTAATTCTGCAAATATGATGCTTCAGAACGCAATTCACAACGTTCTGTAAATGAACTCATGATTGACTTGATCTTTTAGTCACACAAACAACTATTAAAAACTAAATAAAAAATCATAACTGCTTAATATAAGCGAATATTCGTACCATTACCTAGGTATGTATAAGATTAGAAAATAATATTATTTTTATAGTTAAAAACGTGTAAAAAACATGTCGATTTTTATTTATAAAATAAAATTTTTCCCATTTCTATACATGCAGGGCTGGTTAAGTGTGTCCTATCTGGGCTTTTGTGATAAATAATACATGCAACTAACTGGCTTTGTGAAAGCAAAAATAATATTTGTGCTGAATTTCACCGTCTTTTACAAGATAAATTAGGCCTACTTAACCTGACATTTCCCTGACTCTCAAACTTATCCAATTACCCTGATAATTCCTGGGTCTGTGGAAACCTTATTTTGACTCTTTAAGCCAAGGGCCACATTTTGGCTAGCCTCAAACAGACATCGAATTTAATTGAAATTCTAGAATTATAAAATTTACACATTAATATCTCTTGCGAAAATTCTTTTTTAATTAAAAGCCTTGTTTAAGGCTAACCAAACGCGCGTTTCCAGCCTAGTGTGGCCCGGGGCTAAGGACGAATCTATGTTGGAAATGAAATACTAAATGCTCATACGTCACCAGGGTTTGCCCAATTGTAACATAAATGATCTATACTAAAATAATAGGATAACTTATTTCCTTTTATTTCTTAATACCGTATTGTTAATAACTGAGCTTATATGAAAATTTTACGACTGATTCCATCTTCAGATATCCAACCTGCGAACCCTATATTTCTACGCATTTTGCGGCCAACTGCACCAAATTCCCATTAAATGCATAATCCCTGATCAAGTATCATTGTATTATCGATCAATAGTCTTCGTGTCGTCACAATAAAATGGAGAATGGTGCAGCCAGTCAAATAGAATTGTTTATACAATAATTATGTAAATATATATACTGTACGTTTGTAAAGATTTTTCGAAGAAGTAATCGGTAAGAAGTCTGACTTAAACCGACGATTTGTAGCAGTTTTTAAATCGGGATTAAATTTGTTTTCGGTTCAGTGTGAACCCTAGATAATCTCCCTTCGATCAATACCTCAATAAAACTGGTATTTATACGCATATGACGAGCTTATTATAAGCTAAGTTGATAGAATAGAATTAGGAAGCACTTTCGTGTGACGCCCAATTTTTATACCAAATTGGTTGTTAGTTAATCGAGATTAAGAAGGAATTAAAGGAGTCGAAGAGAGCAGCCGGTTACGCAAATTTTCATTAAATTTACCCGGAGATTAACACGGTTCCACGGAACCAAATACAAGTGATCTCCAGATAAACTTAACGGAGGTCTGTGCAACCGACTTTTAAGGAATGAAACGAAGGATTGGCTTAAGAAGTGGTGGAAGAAGTGGCGTCTGGACTGGACAGATCTTGACCACTGGTATCGTTTGGAGATACGTCAGGTTGATCGAGTGGAAGGACGTTTTCATTGAACTGACCGATAATATTACCTTGAGGCCGGTAATGGGCGACTACGAAGATCTTACCGCCACGGGTCCTTGCTTTGCCAACCCCCATTTCGGTGGTGCTTTTCCAAACGAGTTGGGTAAATTGACCTAGAAATAATTAAAAACAAACAATTTCTAATAAAATGTATCTTCCATTATTGGAACTTGACAAATTTAAAATCCAGACACGTGCAATGCAGAGTAGAACCTGTCTAAATAGCATAAAATGTGTCGGTCCCGACTTGAGACCATGTATAACCTGTCTGAAAGCATATTTTTCATTGATCCCAAGAGTATGATTTTAGACAGGTTCTACTGTAACGTTCACTGTAACACAATAGGCATCTGGCCCGTTAGGTGTTATTCTTCAAAGTACTTTAAAATAATACTAGAATGATATTTTTATAATTTTAAATAATTTGAAGTTCTAAAAATTGAAATATTTTTTGACAGAATATAATTGCACAGTAAAACCTTGTAAAGTGACCACATTTGCATAGTGAACACTTTTCATAATAAAAATTCTCTGAATAGTGACCACCTGTATACGGTGACCGAATTTGGCCATTTTTCGGTTGCTATATTTAGCAGGTTTTACTGTATTTATATAGATCCTAGTTTACACATTGTATATAATATCCCTTATGGAAAAAATTGCTTGCCAATTGATTGCGGATAAAAAAACATATTGCATGAATTTAGTAAATTGTGCATATTACCGCAATTTAAAGGAACTCAACGATTTTCTGTTTAATGGCAATAGGCGCTATATTAGATTTTTCGAAAATTTATTTATAAATAAGAACGAGTCATAAACTTGTAAACATAACTGAAAACAAGAACGAAAATAACATTTCAATATTTTTTATTTCGGAATACTTGTTGGTAGATAATAATAAAGTTATTCCAGTTTTATTTTCGTCATTACTTTTTGTAGTCGTGCTCAAATGTCTATGAATCGTTTTATATCTCAATAAAAATGAAACGTAAAAAACAAAAAATGCATTACTTTTTATCAACTGCAGATATTAAATTTATTCTCTCCTTAACTAAAGAGCGTCATGTTGGAATTCGATAATGTAACATTTATTGCAGCGAGACGGAATACTGGACTCGATACATTGACAATAAATAAAATAAAAATGTTTTGAAACTGCATTATTTAAAGTGGTTTGAAATTTATCGCATAGTAAAATAGGATATTAGAAATTGAAACGTCGCCAACTAATGCACATTGGCAGTACATGTATACAAACACATTTTTTAATGTTACTGAAATTTGGATGCTCGATTTAATATAAAATATATTGATCTTTTTGAAATGATATGCAAAAGCTGAAAACAATTTGCTGAAATCAATAACTCTGAAGGCTGTCCTGAATGCTATATTAAAAAAATTATTTAATAACCTAATTTAAAAAAAAATGTTTTTACCTGCATTGCAATGCTGCAGATCTGGCTCCGCGTTAAAGTTGTACTGTTTAATCCCGCTATACCAAGTCACCACAGCTTCCCTGCCTGCATTTTTATGTGGAATAAAAATCACATATATTAATTATAGATACAGTGGTGATTAAAAGTTGTATTAGATTAAGAAACATCACACTCACCGCTCACGTCGAATTCTGGAGCACAGGAGAAACGAGTGAACAAGTTTTCACCCACATTTCGAGGATTTCGGTGGTAAAAAGTCTCGTTATGGGCCATGTGATTGGCCCATTCTTGCGCACTTTGACACAGCTGAAATGTGTGAAGAACATCAGCAATGAATGTTCGCATTATGGAGATTGCGATACAATTCTCAAGACAATACTCGAAATGATATTGTTTAAATCAATATACATTTAGATTCTATCTTATCCGATTCGAGCAAATTTCTGATTATGGAAGTGCAGAGTATAGAGAGGATCTAACCAACATGTACGATACAACATATCCATAAATGATAATTTTTGGAAAACTATGGGGCCATCCACAAAGGACGTCCGGGTCATAGGGGGAGGGGGTTGGTAGATTTCGGACAAGGTCGGACAAAGGGAGGGAGTGGGTTAGTGTATTCCGGATGTCCTTAAAAAAATCCCCCTGATCCAATTAAAATTAAAATATTAGGGAGGTAAGAGAGCAGGCTGTAACCACAGCCAAACTCAATTCCAGTGAAACAAAATTATCAAATATCTTGCAAAAGATGTACCAGAATCTAGTAAAATTTCTTCAAATTAAATTCAATTCAATTTCTTACCCTGCAGTCAGCATGTAGTTATGCCATGTGGCAGGGGGCAAAGTGCCAGAATTTTTAATGGGAAGATTTGTAAAAACTTCATAAAATATAGAACGAAAATCTGGTGCGTCCAAAATGGGGAGAGGGAACCTATATTCTGCCAAAATCCCCGGACGTCCTTTGTGATGGACGACTAAAACAGCATGCCTCCTCTTTTAATTTTGACTGATGACGCCATCAGGCCAGAATACGAAATTTCTGCAGTTTCATCAATCTTCGAAGGCCTTCTTACTGCGACAAGAATGGACATAAAAATCTTGCTGAAAAAGCTAGAAATCCTACTCTGTGAAATATTTCTGAGCTTATAACGTGGATTCGCTTCCCCCGACTAAGTTTACTTATAAAATATAGTTTTTTTATTGTCCCAATAATAGCTGGAAAAACCTTGTGGTTTTGTGGAAAAGCTGGAAAAGGGATTTGAGTGAACACATTTTGCCTTTATTTCAGCTTCGGTACTCATTGCTCAGGGATTTGTGGTCATTCCTTTTAGGTAATAAATTCGGGGTCAGTTCCTTTAGATCTCCGAATGCTCCGAAGTGCAAAAAACCGATTTATCGCCTCGCAAAATGAATATAGGATCATAACCGACACCAAGCAATCCCCTACTATTTCCATACAGCATATTACATTGTATATAGTTAAGAGGGTTGCATACCAGAATAAGCCTTTTTTTCTAAATTATTTTTTAATTTAATTCTGGAAACTGATAGGTACAAATGAAATGTACGAGGACCTATCATGAATATACTATTATTTGTTTAATTTTTTTATTTATATAAAATGTATATCACATTTCATGGAAATATGTCCGTAAATTTTATAATTGTAGATCGGGGTCTAATAAACTTTACGGACATATTTCCATGAAATGTAATATGCAAATATTAAAACAAAAAAATTAAACAAATAATTGAATATTTATGCTAGGTCCTACTACATTTCATTTGTTCCTATCAGTTTCCAAAATTGAATAAAAAAATAATTTCGAAAAAAAGGCTTATTCCGGTATGCAACCCTATTAAGCAACCCATGAATTAAAATTTCGCCAATTGCTTTGCCAAATGTTTCCTAAAAATCTTTATGAACTGCTGTCTCGTATTTCCATAAATTGTCTCAAATTTTAACAAATTTTCACAAGAAAACAGTCATATTTTTCGTTATATTTTAAAACCTTCCCAGGTTCCTTGATGAATTATCCAAAATTTCAAACAATATACCGCCATTATTAAATCCAGTAATATATTTCTATTTAAAAGTAACTCACTTATGTTAGCAATATGTAATGACAATATAAAGTCCATAATCTACATAATATTTTAAATTCATGAATTTCTTATTAAATGGTTTAATCATCTTTATATCAGGAGATTAACTCAAATAGCATAATCAATGGACACTTGGGGACATCGAAAATTGAGTACTTGTGCCACGCATGCGCAGAACAAAATGTTTCGTTCGCTTAAGTACTTAACTGAGTGAATCTCAAAACTCTTTGGTGCCATACTTTTAAGCAGAGTGAGTCTAAAGCTTCTTTTTTGCCTGCAAACTGCAAAAAAAAACTAATGGCCACACGTTTTCGTTGTTTTCTTGAAAAATTCTAGAGCAGAGTCCTTTGATCAATCAGGGTGTGGATATGATCACATGGTTTCGGGGCTTTCAGAAGCTTACAAATTTTAGAGCAGTACATGAGGTGATCAAGAGTTCTGCTCAATTCTTCTCAAAAGCCAGAGTACCCTTTTTATTATAGTAAGGGAACCCAAATAGCTGAGCACACCTGGACACATGAGGACATTGAAAATTGAGTACTTGTGCCATGCATGCGCAAAATACCACTCGTTCACAAAATTCTCGTGCAGATCTCAGGTCCACTCAGTTGTGCACGAACATTTTTCGAATGAGTGATATTGCGCATGCATAGCACAAGCATTCAATTTTCAATGTCATCAAGTGTCCAGGAGTGCTCAGCTATCTGAATTCCCCTATTATGATAAGTTAAAATTGCACAAACTTTGGTGACACTGATGTCGCTTTTCGGTCAAAGGCTTCAGTTTAAACAGCTTCAAAACTACTTTTGGCACTCACAAGCAAACTCAATTTCCAAACAAATGCATCAATTCTGTTGTTTGATTAGCAATTACCAGAACGGGTCAAATTGGCGCAAGCATGGCTATGGAGCATGCCAAAGTGCCATTTGCTCATCTGGATGATAGCTAGATGGGCACTCATAACCATAATTGATTTCGAAACAAACAAGTTGGCGCGAATCATCACATCACAAACTTTTAAAGCCACGCATGCATCAATTCACTTGTTTGATTAGCAATTATCAAAACGTTAAAACTTGCTATAAGCATTACATTGGAGCATGTCAAAGGATCATTCGCTCACCTCTGATGACAGCAAGATGGGCGGGGCCTGATGCTTTTGCCGTAATGCATTGTGCCAGTACACGCAATCCGTGACAAAATCGCTTTCTTCGAAAAACGTTTCCATGTCATCATGACGATGATTAACGCTGAGCGGCCTGCTGAACAAAACCTGTAAAAATAAATTTCGAGCGTGAATTCCCATTAGAAGAGCACACAACTGCAGCATAAGGGTCTCACGAGCCTAGTTTGGCGAGCGTGGATTAAGCTAATTAGCAGCTTTAATTTAAAGCTTAAAACAAGACCAAGCGTTGCACCTCCAAAATGTCAGTTGCCATGCTAACTGCGGTAATGCGATGGTGAGTATAGATTATTTCTTGAAAGCAGGGGCCTAGCTTTTCCAGGTCGGTGTTATATGTTGCGAACATGGAGATAACAATGTGTCGGGATGGCAACAAAGCTCATACCAGAAAAATGGTATAACAACTTGGGAAGATGTACGCCATTAGCGATGATGCTTAAGGGATCATTTGGAAAACATGTTTGCTTCTAATTTGCCACGATGAAAGTATCAAATTAACAATGATCAAAGTTATTTGTTAAAGAACATCTTTTTATACTTGATTCTAATCCCAAGCGAATAAAATTGAACACGAAATACAAGCTTGTATATGATAGTGAAATCACTCAATCAACTATGCAGATTTCGTCACGTGATTTAAAAATACATGTATTAAGAAAAATCTCAAAAAAGCCTGGTTTAACGTAACATTTTGTCATCAGTCTTGCATGATTATGACGAGAAAAGTATCACTGAGGACCTCTTATCATCATGCTTAAGGCCTGGTTTACACGTATACGTTTTGTCGTCATGATCATGCAAGACTGACGACGTAACGTTACGTGTAAACCAGGCTTTGTGCATAAAATTGAAGGCATTGTATGAAGTGCAATTACACTTGATTCACACCAACTTTGATGTAGATCAACTGATGTGGATCAAGAAAACTTTTGCGTGTTAATTCACACCGCAGAACTCAGTTAAACTGGTAACATGACCTAGTATATAGGGCCCTGTATACTAGGTCATGTGACCAGTTTAAATGAGTTCTACGGTGTGAATTAACACGCAAAAGTTTTTTTGATCCACATCAGTTGATTTACATCAACGTTGGTGTGAAGAAGGTGCTACAACATGGCCACTAAACACGTGATGTAAATGAAGCACGGTTATGTTGTGATTGGGCGCATACAACTTCCAAATTTCAACCAAGTAACAGAGTATCATGCTTGAGTACAGAAATTAATCGGATGAAAATTACATTACTCGCGTTTGTGCACATGCAAACGAATTTAAACAATTAATTACACCAAAACATTTAAATAGCGAACCTCTATATAACGAAGACTCTGGAAGTAGCGATAACTCACAGTCGTCACGGTGTTCATGGTGTTCTTTTGCAGAACCGACAAATAGCACAACTTTTGGTTTGGTCCTAATGGTTTGCGTTATTCAAAGGTTTCAGTGTAGTCCTATTTTTTCGTCTAAGACAAGCTATAATTCATTTCCAGAAGTTTGGTATTTACCCTGTTCCAAACTTGTATTATATATTAGGATTAGTGTTATATTTTAGTGTATTAATTTTGTATTACTTTTAGATGAATGGATTTCTTTCCATAACCTTATTTTCCCCACAGGCCTCGTTGTAACGTTTTTATTGTGCGAATTTTCATAATCTAGCATTAACTTCAAACTTTCTCGGAATAAATTGCATGTTTTAGTATGGTTCAAAAATAAAAAAGTACACTATGGACACAACATAATGCATAGAAAGTGACTACTTATGGGCATAAGGGAGAAACTCTGATTAAAAAAGACCGATTCATCCGACACACTCTGTATTTTGGTTATTAAATTCTACCCACGTTACTGCAGCAAATACAAGAACAGGTCGTTGGATGACGCAAATGCCATTTCCAATTGAACCATCGAGCTGGGATGACTGGCTAAAAGCCGCTCAAAAATCGTGCCATAAATAAACGGTTATAAAAAACATTAATGGAAAATTAGATTAAAGAAATTTTCCGCTATCTCATATCGTGCTTTGGCTAGGCTTCCTATCATTCCATGGATTTGGCTCTGACATTACATTTTTTTCACTCTATACTTTTGGTTGAAAATTGTGCTACATTTTCCATTTATTTTGGACGCCTGGAGATAAACGAGTTCGGTTAAGTAGCCTTGAACTTGAATCTAGATGCAGACGCCCATGCAATTCGTCCAAGGCCGCATCACTGCTTATGTGAGCGAGAAAATGCAGCAATTTAGCTTTGGCCATTTCAGTGAAATTTACTCGTATACAGGGTGCTACGTGAAATCCACGGTTTATGTCTGATACATATGTCCTTCGAAAACTGTTTAAGACATGGGGTATGTTAAGTGAGGAGTTTCATCTGGCTTGTCTGATCTGTAGACAGCAATTAAGCTTAACAATGTAGTATTTCCAGGTGGAAAAAAATCTTCTCGAAAAATACTCAAGATGACAAAATCTTCTCGAAAAATACTCAAGATCACAAATCCAAGTGAAAAATCTCAAGAGACCCCCAATAACCAGAAGTCTGATTTCAAGAGAATATGGTATGAGTCCCTTAATATTACAATTTTATGGCTTTTGAATGAGATCTTAAAGAACATACAAAACAAGATTTATAATTTTCAATTCAAATAACAATGGCATGTTCAATAATCCCACAAGCAATGGAGTTACATAAATAAATGATATTTTTCATTAGGGATTTTAGCTAAATATTGAAATTTACTAGAACCATTGGTCAGAAATTCCATTCATTTCAGACGTCATTTCAGCGGGCGTATGTATTTTATCCAATTTCAGCGCATGCGCCAATAATTTGTCCAATTTATTTGACTATATCTACCAAAACTGTGCACATTTACACATGGATAAAATATAATTTAAAGCTGTTAATTATCATTCCAGGCGCTTACAGAGACCCTGTCTAAAATAATATTTCCCCCTGGTCACAAGAGTATTATTTTAGACAGGTTATGCTGTATTGGTCCTTATTTACGATTAGACCACGTAGAACCAAAGACGTACCTCCTACCAAATGATATTTGAGTACTGAATGTAAGGTATATTGTATTGAATTATATTGAACATCAACAGTGCCCCTAATAGATGGCAAACAAGCACAACATTCGAGTTAGCATTGATTGCATGAGTACAAGGATTAATCACAATATCCCTGTGGAAATCACTATACATGTATTCCCTGTTTTGCATTTATTACCCCTCTATTTTTCATGCGTTTGGGTGAATTCCTGGATACGGAGGCGCAGAGCAGATAGGTTTTTGTTTGGCCAACACGACACAAAATGTACCTATGAAGCGTCCGAAGGATTTCACTCAAAATGTTGTTTTATAATTGGCCCCGTTCGGCAAAGGAGACGTGTTCAAGCGTCCAACACAACACGGCACAACAGAAGTGCAACCAGTCCGCTCTGAGGTTCCGTAAATTTGCCCGATCGTAGTTTCGTATAAGCCCCAGGCCACACTATAGGCTGGAAACGCGCGGTTGGCTAGCCTCAAACAGGGCATGGAATTTAATCTAAATTTTAGAATTATAAAATTTACACATTAGTATCTCGTGCGAAATTTCTATTTTAATTAAAAGCCTTGTTTGAGGCTAACCAACCGCGCGTTTCCAGCCTAGTGTAGCCTGGGGCTAAGACAATAGAGATAAAGCTGCACGAACGATTACGATCGCCATCGTAAACGTATCGTAATCGATCGTGCTATCTCGCTAAAGATAGAATTCGTGATACGAGAGCGTTCAGACTTTCTGCCCATAATCTAATTTAATCATAAATCATGTTCTTATGCGAATTTCCATACCCCCAGATACACCGCGCTATACGAGCCGTATAGGCGAATTGATTGTGCATTCCCGAAGTTCTCCGGTTCCAGGATGAATAAATTCTTAAAACAAAAAACCGCATTATGACAAAGACATTTAGAACAAACGAATTCAAACCCATCCCCAGGATTCCCTTTCATATCTTTATTTTATTTCGCCGATGCATCATTCATGATGCTGGGAGGCGCAATTTATCATAACACTGACGTCTTGGCAACGTTTGTTGAAATTTCGAAGACGTCTTTATATCTTGCGGAAAGGATGTTATAACAGAAAGAAGAGCAGGTCGTCAATTTCGTTAACCGAATTGCTCCTTTCCCTTTGGTTCCCCTCTGGTTCTCTTTGTCTTATGTAAAAACAAAATAAGGAAGGGGTTAAGGAATGCCATCTTATGTTCAAGAGTCCTCCCAGTGGACATAAGATGCCCTTTTTTGGGGACCATTTCCAGTTTGTTTATGGGGGATTCCCGTATTATACTCCACCATATCTCCTCATAATGTTAATGCGACTCCATAAATTTCAAGAGAAATTGGGTCGTGCCAATGCCCTCTGTATCCATTGCGATGCATCAAGATGGCGATAAAAATACGTTTTCTAAGAAGCGTCTTTGTGTTCCAAGAACGATACTTGCATGGATAATGCAATCAATGTCATGAATCTGCAAATCCATTTCCTGGAAAATAAATATTCTGTAGAAAAAAAAAAATCCGGTCGGTTTCAGGGAAATAATGTTGTGCAATTTTTCGAGACGTTTGTTACAAAGAAATTGATTTTTGGGGATGTTTTGGTGAATCCTGGTTGACCAGATAGCAACTCTAGGTAAGCATAAAGTCCGGAATGAATATAAAGCTCAAATCGATAACTACCAAGAACGTTTGTAAAAATTGTGCCCAGCATGCGAATTCACGAATTGTTCGTTCTGGTAGATTAACTCTGAAATTGCCTACGGTGGGACGGTACGCCAAGAAAGGCGTACGTCTTAGCATCTTTAGCTATATTGATCGTCAAAGTTCCTATCTAGCTTTTTGGTTGGAAACTATTGCAGCATATATATACTTGGGATGAGGGTTTAAACTGCTATGTCGATGCAAATATTGGATAAATTTGCTTTGAATCGGGACGAACGATGCTTTTTTTTACCAAAAAACGCACAAAGGGCGTGTTCTTAAAAGCAAAATCGCGCGATACTTTGCATGGACGTTATGCAAAATACGTACGTCAAAGCTTATGATTGCATCAGCGATGTGCTGTTCCCGATTCAACCATGTAA
>JAQGCC010001959.1:0-20532 GCA_034698905.1 Xestoiulus laeticollis | reverse complement strand
CAAGTGGAGCTGCCATCTTGATTGGATTCGCGCAACTCGATCAATACTTGATGGACATCAGGACTCTTGATTTGGTAAGTATGAAGAAGGTGTTAGAAATCGAATTTGTATTGGGAACCGTTAAATTTTTACATTGAGCATCATTACTAAAATGCAATGATGGTCAACATTGATTGAACAAAGTGTGGACAGGGGGTCAACTGAGTACAATTGAAGTACATTATGTTGAATTTCCCTGACTTTTTTAAATCACTTTTCACTGATTATTCCAGGTCAATCCAATTTTCCTGACACTTCCAGATTTTCCAGTCCTACCCAACTTCCCTTGCCCATTCTTGTTTTTCCAGTTCTCCCAAATTTTCCTTGCCCTTCTAGCTTTTCCAGGTCGGGGAGAACCCTGCCAGCTGGTACAATTATCCTTTTGGTACTATACACTACAGAGATAATGCACAACTGCAACATGTTCTTCATCTTCTTTAAAAATCAATGAAGGTGGTCGTATTTATGAACGACATAAGAAAAGGAAAACCTAGCGATTCTTTTATCACAGCGAAATGATGTCTATATACAAATGCAAAAAAAAAAATAATTACGATTTGGCTTGTCAAATAGGCAGAGATCAAAAGACCATCAACTGAGAACCGACAAAGCTTCTGAAATGCGAATGAACTCCATGAATTTTGAATAGCTAGTGCAAGCTGAAAAAAAATGATGCGAAAAAAATGGAAGTGCCATGCAAGTTTCCTTGCAACTTTGCATCTTTTATAAACAGATTCTGATAATCCTAATCTGAATTTCCAATATTTTCTTTCAATCTGATCCTCCAGATTTCAATTTGCTTCCATAAATAAGTTGCCGCTGGAAGCCATCCAATGAAAAATATTTAAATTGTCAATCTGTGCCAAAAATTTATGCGCGTATCCAACTTGAAGGGTTAACTGCATCTAATAAATTAAATAAAAGTTACAACATATTGAAATCTGACATGAATAAAGGTCTATTATACTTTTGAATATCACGTTTTACAAGAGTAATTATAATTAAAGATGCGAAACTAATCTTTTATAATATGAATCGTGAATTTTTTAAACTTCATCCTTGTCTTTGACAATTTTAAGTGAAGGCTAAATCTGTTCAATAAAGTCAAATTTAGTCATGGCATTTTCAATACATATTTTATTAATATAAAATTTAATGAAGATTGATGTCATGTCATTGAATGCATTCACAGAAGTATATCTAATAGGTGATGTATAACACTTGGCTGCTTTTATTAAGAAATTATTAAACTAAATGATGGCATGAAATACACTGCATGCTGATCAGTAGTTAGAGCCACCCCAATTATTTTGTTAACTATTATAGCTAAAAAAATCTGTATGTGGGGTTAAATAGGAAGTAATGTGTTTTACTTCCAATACCAACTGTAAGCTTATAACATCATATACAGCCTCACAAGCAGAATATTCAAAGCTAATATAACAGTTACGAAAATAAATTGGGTGACCCTAACTTCAGTTCGACCCTGTAAATGGTGGTCGATATGACATACAGTGGAATTTGCTTATAACTATGCCGGATATAGCGATACACAGTGTATAACGATTCCGAGTCTACTACTATGTCGGATATAACGATAATCCGGCACAGCGATCTTTCCAATTTAAGTGCACATAGATGTATAGTGTAATATGACAAAATATTTTACAAACTTAAAATAGTATTGTAATTCTCAGAAATCTTACAAATTTTATTTTTTTTAATTTAATAGCGAATCATTAGCTTTCAAAAATCAAAAAACGTTCTTGTTTTATATTAAATTTAATAATTACATTTATGTATATGTATTTTACTGCTGAAATTAGTTTCAATGTTGAAATTTTGAACTATATAAAAATATACAAACTTTAAAATTTATCTTTATTTTTGAATAATTGTTTTCTCAATATTGGTATGCAATATATTTATACTTTTCCAATTTTAGATAAACGTTTTCACTATTTTTATCAACAATTTTTAAATTTCCCCTTAATTTCCAGCAAATTTACCTGTACCAATTAAAGCGCTTACTTAATTACTATTCTGTTAAATTCTTTTTCAATTAAAACATTGAATAAATGCATGTAAATCAATTTTAAACTTTTATTTCTGTCTATAGGCCCACGCGTATGTACAATATTATTGTTATTACATGCATACGTTTTTTTGCATTTGTTGCATAAATCCGGATATAACGATCCAATTTGTTAGCTCCCTTGAAGATCGTTATAAGCGAATTCCATCATACTTAGATTCTACAAACGTAGTTAATAATGCAAATGATTTAAATGGATATAAAATTACATAATCGGTGGTGGAAAATAAAAAGAGTTCAAACCCTCAACTAATAAAATAATGTGAAAATTCAGTCTCTAACCGAACGTTTAATAAAGCAATATATGGAGCGCCATAACCACTACCTCCACATTATTTCCAACTGACAAGTCAACTCAACACTTAGATAATTAAGAAAATTGTCATTTACATAATTAATACGTTAAAAATGAAGATCACTTATACGGGGGACCGCACAGGTCAATTAATCATCCGTTCACGTATGGAAGCCCCAGCCTCCGTTTTAAGAGTTAGGACAAATTTAGTCCGCATTTAGGATAATTACTGTCAGGCAAATGAGTAATTCTCGAGCATTGGCAATTTGAACAAATCGTGTTCACACTCGGGGAGGCCACACTAAAAAAAGGTAGGGACCGACTTAAAATTAACATATTTTCTATGTAATTGAAGATTATTGCTTCAGTATAAAAGGGGGCCGGGGGAGGGTTTGGAAAATCGATTCGCTCAGCGCTAATCCCTGGTTTGCATTTAACCTCGAATGGTGCAGGTTTGCGAATGGTTTTTTCGGCTAATGCGATCATCATCGATTATTTAGAAATGTTCAATGCTGCAGTCAGCCAGAGTAGACTGGATCCAACAAGCAATAAAAGGTAGATGGCTGCCGCACTCACTCTGAATAAGTAATATGAAAATATTCAACCGTAGACACGTGGACCTTTATTTAATTACGTAATACGTAAGGAAATTTCGAGAAGTACATTTTGCTGGAAAACTATAGGCCAATAAATTAAAATCCATTGCAGAATTAGCAGCATGCATGATGCATAACGGCCATCTAGCGGATACTGCCCAATGGTAACTCATGCATTTATAATGAGCTCATATTACAATATGAAACCGAATATACATGTACTAGGAGATAGCTTATTAAAAATAGATGGACCAAACAAAGAAACTTGATCTGCGTGCTTTATCGTAAGACATAATTGAGTCTAGATTGTCAATGGCTTTTTTTTTTGTTTCAACATTTCAACATTTCGAATCACAATTGATAAGAATAAATCTTGTTGGAACTTGGAAATGTTCTCAAATTTTAGATTGTGATCTCATCGTACTCATAAATCTTACTACATGTATTAAGGGATACACACCATGGAGTCCCATGAAATAAAATTCCCTTTGATATTGGGGTTTCATTTGGTTTAATTGCTTGTATCCAGGGTGACTTGAGCAGTTGGACCATTTGGCCTTTGACCCACATATGGTGTAACCTTACATGCTCAGTTCTGTCAAAAGTTCTAGTTGAGAAGTGCTTTGTGACAAATCCGTGTTGGTAGACATTTGCAATGAAGAGTTAATTTCGTAAAAGTCAACTTTAGCCGGCTGTGCTATTTTTTAGCCTCAAATGCAGGTTTCGACATGAGCAACCCCTGTAAACCGAAGGCTATAGAGGCTATAGGTTCGGTTAGGCAAAAATAGGTAATTTTAGAATTCCCCCCAATAGAAACCGGGGTTAAGTTAGGTCAAAATCCATCCACCACGAGCTGCTCGTGTGGAAGCCTGTATTTGAGGCTAGAAAATAGCACAGCCGGCTAAAGTTGATTTCTACCGCATTGTTCCTGCATTGTGACATGCCAAGTCCGGATTACTCAAGTGTCCAAATGAAGCCAAAATACGTTTTTGCAAGATATTAGATCATATCATGGCTACATAAACTAAATCCTCATAACTTGAATTCACAATTTCTTTATGGACGACCCCCTTCACCTTCTAGCCACAAACTATCTAAAGAGAACATAAATAAAACTCAAAATGGTTTCCATGGAAATCTTGGAAGGTTGTTCACATAACCACTGCATGTACTTACTAAAAGGAAGTTTAGATACAATGTTCAACCGTTATACTGCATCAGCTAGCAATGTATACTGCATGATACATGTATGTCCCATTTAAAACGTTTGTTTGTTAGTCAAGAAGAAAATTTTAAATATCTTCTCGAGCATACAAGTCTACGTTTGAATATAGGAAGGAACATTACGTCTTGGCATACTACAAATGACACTGCATTATGCAAGAGTATATCCCAAAAGGAAAAGGACAATCTCTACATACTGAAAATCCCATTTCAGAATTATAATGCGAGACATGTAAATTTGCAATCTCCTAACAAAAACATGAATGTGTCCATCCAGTTAGGGTCTCCACCGTGACTGGCTTTTATAAAATACAAATGCCAATGTCAAATGTATGTGTTGTTGATAAAACGGGTCCAGAAGTAGGAAAAATGTTGGCAAAAGGCAACAAAAAAAGGAAAGATGGATATCGTAAATCACATCCAGGAGACCCAAGACTAGTTTCTATCAAAAGGACAGTAAGTCTGATTGACAAGTTAGACACTACGGAGAAGAGACAGTTCAATTCCATAAGAGACATATGCCACTTCCAAGATGTTGCAACTGTCCATCTAAGATCTCAGAGCATAAGATATACGTGTTTTATCTTAAAACCACATCTGGTTCAATAAGGGTTAGAAGAAAAGTTGTTTCACATTAAGGCACTGGTGTTTCGATCTTACAAAATTCAATGACAAATAGTACAAATTCCCTTTCAGAACAAATGTCAGTTGTTAATCGCTGTTTTCTAATCTTCCAGAAGTTGGACACATCTGAACTACAATGCATAGCATACATCATGAATTTATGCATGCAATTAAAACACACTCTCGTCTATTAGAAAATCTTCATTATTTCAACATTATCTTTTTGATCTTCTGCAGCTTTATTACATCACAGACATACCAGTCCAAAATCGTCATACAGTAGAACCTGTGTAAAATAATAGGCCTATCCTCTCAAAAATAAAATGTGCCGGTCCCGAATTGGAACGCATATATAAAATAATAAACCTCCATAAAGGGATATTTAATATTGGTCCCAATGAATTTTTTTAGGAATATCAACAATGGAAATGCCAAATTTATCAAACATGAAATCAAACAAATGTCAAACATGGAAACAAAAATAGCAATTTTTGCTTGTGATACTCAAAAACTATACAGACTCATCTATATATGTATAAGGATTGAAAAAACGGGGAAATTCCCTATTTTGTAGCTGTGTAAATATAGTGTCGACCAATAGCTATATAGTGACTCTTGGATGCTTCAAAAAAGGGAAATTCCCTATTTTTCCACTGTATATACACTGTAGCATGTTTGCAGATTAATCTGTTTGAAATAATAACCTGTCTAAAATAATATTTTCCTAGTGACAGTAGTCCCAAGAATATTATTTTAGGCAGGCTCTACTGTATCATCCAATCACCTAATCAGACGAGTATTGTCACTTGGTCATATTACGTCGTATAAATTTAATATAAATTTGACATTTCGCATTACGTATTAGAAAATATCTGGTATATAAAAGCTGTCAAGACTTTGTCCATGACACCAGAACAAACCAGGAGGCTTCGTTTATCCAATCAAATAATCGTGAGATGTAACCAAGGCGGAAAGAAAGTCGGCATGAAGTCACATGACAGAAGCATATGTATCCTTTTTCGATAGCATTGGTTCCCATCGGTCTAATTATACATTAAAAGATTGGATTTTAGTTCATATCCTTTCAACCGAAATGGCCCCTCAGTATCATTACGCTTCAATGGGTCTGCATGGACATTACAAGGTGGTCTCTAGGGCCTTCACTGTACTGAAGTTAGACGATTGGAAATTCAGCAGTAGCACTAGCACAAATTCGTCAAATTGGCATTATTAAGTCAAGAGAAACAAATACACCGTACAGACTTAATAAATTGTCAAATCGATCAGTTGTTGAAGTCCGTTTAACACTGTTTGTTAAACCGATTACCTGTCGTTCTTTAAAATTATAACAATGACTTGGAATTGCCCTAGACACGTTTCCTTTATTCATTCACGAGGATATAGATTCGTTTATTACTTTCATGCTCTAGTGCAATACAGAAATTTGCATAAGGTACTTCTAAAAGTTTAGCAGTATGGTCATGTTCCCACAAAATCTTACCCAAACTTTTAACAAGGGAGAGTCATCATATACGAACGTATCATATTTGTGGTGATTGAAGACAAGGGAACTTGTCCTTTCTTGCATCCATTAAAATGTGACATATTACTGGTGGTACTATTTGGATAAATTAAGCAAAGATTCGTTATACACGTTCTAACTGATGACATATTCAGAAATAAGCACATTTTGTTCTAAAAAGTTCTCTTAAGTACAAAAAATTGTTCTGTTTGCTCCAGGAAGTCTTCTTAGCTTAGAATCTTGCCCAGTTTGTTAAAGCAGGGATAATTTGCTAAAATACAGGGAGGAAAAGAACCATATCTTCCATTAAAATCCCTGTTTCAAAAAAAAATATCCAATGTCTGAGTCTCTCGATCGAAATTGATCGTGCTCATTCTAAGAAAATGAGTTTTCAAAAAATCGGTTAATTGCTGAAATGAGTGCCTTGAGATTAGCTCTCCCGAATTAATTGTTATATTAGGGCGAGTATTATCATGGCGGCTATAAATCACGTGACGTCTCTTTTTTTGGCACGGCGCGAGACAACTCAAAATACATAATGCATATATACGTGCAAAAGTTTTACACCCAGTCCATATGGGAATAACAGTAAATCATATTTGGAAGAGAAAAAAAAGAGGGGGTAATTCATTGCTACACCTGTCACTGGCACCAGCACGCCAAATGTTTTATTTCCCATTTGGCTCGATTATACATGGCAGCCCTAATTGGAAGACAGGCAAAATTAAAAGCTGGTATAATAGCTTTTTTTAGGTCGAAATACGCCAACTTGCTGCTTCACAATGCATAATGCGAGCAAATGGTTCAAAACGTTTCGTATACATTACAATTGTTTCTCCAAATTTATCGATGTACACGCAACGTGTGCTACTTTTGACTCAATGGCATTTAATGCAAGACATTGCCAGCCTTAAAGCACTAAAAATTAAACCCTATTTTGGCAATTCTAGAGAATAACTGAACGCCATTTTGAACCAAGATGGCGGTCAGACAGTTCGAATTTTACGTTTGCTGACCATGATTTAAATGTTTTATTTAATGAAGCACAAGATCTGGCCTGGATGACTAATGCAAAGTTTAACTAGACGTTTATGTAGATCAACTTATGTGGATCAAAAAAACTTTTGCGTGTTAATTCACAACACAGAACTCAGTTAAACTGGTCACATGACCTAGTATACAGGGCACAGTATACTAGGTCATGTGACCAGTTTAACTGAGTTCTGCGGTGTGAATTAACACGCAAAAGTTTTCTTGATCCACATCAGTTGATCTACATCAACGTTGGTGAGAATCAGGTGCTAGCATAACGTAGCGATGTAAGGCTGTATTAAAAAGAGCAATTGATTAATTAACGTAGAACAATTGAACGCCATTTTAACCAAGACGGCGGTCAGACAGTTATAATTAAAAAAGTTCCATCGCCATTAATAAATCATGCATGTAAAGTATACTCTTTATACTATTACATTACAAATTTGCCAGAGACCGCCTGATTTGAAGAAAAATACAGTTTTCATTCCAATTGTAAAAAAATATACATTATTGCATGCACTATACATTATGTGCCCATGGTCATTGTAAGTCTTTAATGATCGATATGTGCATAATATTCAGGTATAGAAAAATAATTACCTAGACTCAAATTAGTGTAACTAATTCATAAAAAAACAAATGTATAGAAACGAATTTCCACAAAAATACCCTCTTAATTAAAAGCGATGACGTCGAAAATGGCATTGCTGACAATCAGAAGATTGAAAACAGCCATGGCGTATACATTACATTTGCAATAATAATTATTTTTCAAAGAAGGCAGGCTTATTAATTAATTTACGAAATACAAGCCATTCGAAATGTTGCCTAAGACTACGTATTAAAAATAACGCGGTGTTTTGTTGTTTAGAATGCTTATATAAAATGCATCTGCATTGCGACAAGCTTATGTTGCATACAGGCATGGTTTTCGACGCCATTCATACACACACGAATGGCGCATGCACTTAATAATACAGAGGGCAACATCAGCTTGTTCAAAATGTAGAATTTATAAGATACTAAATGGATTTGCATGAATTTCAGGCGCCACTCAAGTAATCAAATGCGATTGTCTTCTTTTCATTTTTTTATAGTCCAACACTATATATGGTGCTTTAAAGAGGAGCTGCGGCTAATTTAGGATTTTAAAAATATGAAAACTCTGTATAGGTCTCTCACAGAAATCAAATGCTAAACTTCCCTTATCCAACCTGACGACTGAAATTTCAACAAAACATGGCAACTCGTTGTCACTTGATAGTAAAATCTCTTAAAAATTCAGAGTAAGGGCACAACTTTTCAAGTATATTTCATACTAGTACAATGTACTGGAATTTTAGGTTCCAGTAAGAAATTATGAATAATTACGCCAATTGACTCATAAATAGCAATCCTTATAGTTTTCTAAAATTTCGGGGGTAAGTCACTGCTGGTCCTTGACAATAAAAGTCTGGCGTACGATATTTCTAAGAATACGTTTTTGTATATTTTCTTAGCTTAAAAATACCGTCCGATGGAGGCCAAGCTCCTATAAATAAACCCAAGGTAACCGTCGATAACTTCAAATATCTTTGGCCGACATACTTAGCCCAATTTTACACTCGCCCAAAGTAGGCCAGGTTTTGCACTCGAGAAGCCCTGCTGTGTGTTCTGCAAGAGAATGTGACAAATGTCACACCAAAAAGCGGAAAACGAAATGCAGAGAAAAGGATGTTTGCATGCAGGCCCAATGCAAGGACGATTTATTTATGGGAATCATTTCAAAAACGCATACACGGGTTAATTGCAAAAATATCTCTAGCACAGCCTCGTTATGCCATAAAGACAAGCCGCTACTTGTAAAAAAAATAATCGGGTACTATTTTCATGTTTAGAAGATGATGTCTTGAGACCAAGAAGCAAAGTTTGCAGTATCAACAACTTTGTCAATCACATGTACCATGCAGGCTACAACGGTGCTGAGACTATATCGTGAGAATTTCTTGCCAAATTGCTGTTGAATACTTAACTGATTGAAACAATTATTTCATTAAGTTTGGAACTGTTGAACGTCATTGAAAGTCGAGGGCAGAACCATTATAAACGTCATGTCTGTGATAAACGCACATGTTTAGACACTATACTGATCAGAGAACATGTTTTAACTTGGAACAAGTGTCAAGTGAGCGAATGTAAAACAGTTTTGCAAAACTTGGCCAATAAAGACATCATACTTAGTAGTTCTTGAGATAACGTCCATCAAATACTAATATAAAAATAACTGAAAACTACATGTATTTATAATTAAAAAGACCTTCATAGCACGTGGTCTAAAATATGCATATTTGGTGACCTCATAGAGGAAAGATGTGAAAAACCATATTGAATTGTAATTAATGTCAAATAGGCCCTACATAAACTTTATCTAACAGATTGTTATTATCCACTTATCTGACTGTATGCATGTTCCATTTAAAAAAAAATTCCCTGACTATCCAGTCTTGTCGGCAATTCCCAATGTTATGCAAATGACCACCTTGGATTTATCTAGAATATCACACAAAATACTATTAAAAAGTATTTTCTCTGTCATATCTGAATTTTAGAAAAATAACTTATTAAATATTAACTTTTAATTAGGAGCTATATAGGTTAAGAGAATATTCGTGTAGAATTTTTTTTCCGTTAAAATTTCTATATGAAATGTGGAATTTCCCTGACTTGAACAAAATAAAGTAATTCCCCCTGCACAACTAATCCAGATCTATCCAATTTCCCTAACATACAGTTTTGTAAGAGACAGCCATGTAATTAACAAAATGTCTTCAGCATCAATGTGAAGCATGCCACAGGTTGTGAGGTCAGACCTGAACCGTCACCATATATAGTTTTAAACCCACTAGAGAAATGAGCTAAAACAAAAAGCGATGCTCAAACTTCCAGAGCGTCGATCAATGTGAAATTACATGTACCTTAGACAGCTTTAATCTTAAAATGGACCAAGGAAAAAAAACGTGGCCTATACATAATAAAGTACATTGTTCCAAAGTCTCCAGGATTTGAAAAGCTGTTGGCACCTATCTGCACTTGAACCTGCAGTGCCTCACCTGCTGACAGCCCCCTGGTGCCAGCAACAGGCATTTCGATGTTACCACCAAGACTTCTATTTCCAAGACCTTCTCCACACAGTGATCAAATGCCATCAGCATGCAAATTGGTTGCTTCAGGCAGCACAGCGAAAACTTGCCTTCTTTTACACCAACTCCAACCAATTTGGCTGCTCCTGTCCCTGCAGAAATCAATAGCTAATCTCATTTAGGATATGTTGTCGAAATGCACTCTTGTCCACGGGTATGGGACGCTGCTGTTGCATTTATTATTATTAAAATTCAGTTGATGAACAACTGTTTCGTTTGATGAACGAGCAAATGTCTGGAATATGTTATGGAACATGCTTTTAACATAGACTCGAGCATAAATGCGATCCATTACACCGTGTAAACACCGGCTAAAAACGCATCAATGGAAGAGATGAAGGAGCACTTCTTCAATGGGTGGTTGTTAATCGATTGCATTCACCCAACTATATATGAAATACTTTTTATCCACATTAACAAATCGTGTAATTAAACAAAGAGTTGTACAAAATGTTAGACATGCCATACAGAGACAGCTTAATCCCATTTAAAGAAAGGATATCAAAGGAGATCATAAAATAAGGAATTTAATCTTGTTTTTGAATTGTGCGAACATCATTGACGATTTTTCTGCAAGTGCTATTACAGGGTTCTCCCAGAATTCAACTTACCAGTTTTTAAAATAATTTATACTGATCACTGAAAATTCATCTGGAATTCATTTTGGTCAAGTCACTGTTTTATTAGACAATTATTTACAATATTTAGCAAATGACCAGTTTGGATAACTTAAATTCTCCATAACTTAATATTTCCCTGATTATCCCAGGTCTATACAATTTCCCCTCACAATCCTAGGTCTATTCAATTTCCTTGAATATTCCAGTTTTTCCAGTTTTGTGAGAACCCTGGTTAATAGTAAAACTACAGTATATACAAGCATGTAATGGCAAAATGATTTACAATCTTAAGCTGTGCTGTATTTTTTATCTGAAATCTCAATTTTTATTTTACTACTGAAACATTAAATTTAAAAAGACAACAAAATGTTCGTGTTTTGTATTTAATTTAAGTCAAATTTAATAATTACATTTTTTACTGCTGATATTTTTGTTTGAATTTTGAAATTTAGAAATACACGTAGTTTACTGTAAAACTGTATACAAACTTTAAAATTTATCTTTATTATTGAATAATTGTATTTCCAATATTGGAATACAAGATTTATATTTTTTCCAGTTTTATACCGGTTTCGCTAATGCTATATTTCCTTAAAATACAGTTTTAAATTTTTAATTTCTAGCAAATTTACCTGCACCCTTAATTAACTACTATTCCCTACGATATATTTTTCACTAAAAACATTTAAGAAATACACGCAAATCAATTTTAAACTCATATTTCTGTGAACACGTATGCACATCATTATTTTTTTTTATTTTTCATAAATCCGGATGCAACAAAGTTCGGATATAACGATTTAATTTCTTATGTCCCTTGTAGATCGGTATAAGCGAATTCCACGCATTTTATAATAATCCAGCACGCGAGCAAAACGAAAAAGCTATACAAAAGCAAGCACTAAAAACTGAAAAAAAAAGTGCTAAATGAATGTGGTGCGGAAATAAATGTTCCAGTGGTTGCCTACAAGCATGCTCAGACAAATGCACAATACGAGTCAATTTATCTCCAGCAGCCAGATTTTACCAATTTTGTCGGTAACACATGGCTATAAAACAGAAAAATACACCGGCAACGTCACATTATGTGAAACCAAAATTTATGAGAACGGAGGGCAGAAGGAATGACATTATATTCTAATTCAGGTATTGTTCTCCACAATTGATTTCCGCAGACTAGAGCGAGGCTTTTGCGTTGTAATTTATGAGAACACAGTCGGAATTTACTCGGAAAATGAGGCCCATTACTGCCGCATGCTCAACATATCAGCATATAAACGCGTATCCCTCCCCCTTAAAAACAAGTGCATGGATATATAAGCTGTGCAGGAATTAATGATTGCATACGTTCACATTATGTTGTTAATCCTACGTGGCATCTAGCATTCATCAAATAAAATTAGACGGGAACGTATTAAACGTTGAGCTTCAATGTAATATGCGATAGCAGTGCTAATTAGAATAGCACGGCAGGTGGGCAAAGTGCGGGTGTAATCAGCTTAGGATAACTGATAGGCCTTAATTGATAGATGCAACAGATTTGCTTCCTCTCCAAATACTACAGATGCAATTAATAAGAACAATTGGCATAATCCAAGGTAATCTAAAAACTTGGTAACCAGCATTTTGAAATATCGTTCGTCCTTGTTACGATATTTAATTAGTAACATATACATGTATATACGATAACAGCAAAAAATTTGCATCAGGGTGTCCAGTAAATTTGCTGGAAAGTCCAAGCTTATTTCAAAGAATTCAAGACTTAACCCTTAAAATTTGAGAGCCTACTCCCACGATCAATTACCACCATATTTTTCAAAACAATGTATATAGTACTCCAAATAGCCATTTCAGAACTTTAACAAATTTATCAGGATAATATTCCTCACGTTAAAGGATATATAAAAGGTACTCAGACAACTGCATGAGCAAGTAAAAAATTTAGAGTTTTATTATGTTTGAGCATTGACCTTGTGCATGGGCAGTAGTAAATTTAGGTCTTGCTCAAATGCCAATCTGAGTTGATTTGTATTTTTTTACCTAACACAAACTTGCATGCTCATAAATCAATCCTATGCACACCGTTTTCCTATGGCAAGTGAACAAATCCCGAGTATGACCAATGCACCAATCAGAATTCAGAAAAAATGTCACCTGGTCTAGGTGCCATTTGAAAAATAAAAAAAATTTTGAGGAACCGTTTCATTCCTCAAAAATATGCTCAGTTGTCTGAGTACCCTTAATATTCTTATATGATGTGCATGCACAAGTTTGGAAACGAAAATGTTTGGAACTTATAAGGCTTATCACTTAAAATACATTACCACTTCCACGATTAATTACCCTTATATTTTGCAAAATAGCTCAAGTATATAGACATAGCAGAACTTTAATAAATTCATCAGGATATTTAAAGTGCTGACTTTTAAGTCTATATTTCACATAATAATAATCACATATAAAGTGCATGTACAACTTGATCGTATGAACAAAAACACCAAAAACACCCAAATGGCTGGTTCGCAAAGATGGCGGCCATCCTCCATTTCGTGTCAATAAACAATATATGCTTTAAATGTTAGCATTTCTTTATAGCAACATTTTACCTGGCACAATACAACATTTTTTTTTCTTTCCATCGCAACAAGCGATAAAATTTTAAAATGTTTCAGTCAAACTTTGCAGTCAATTTAGTACTAATTCTATATCTAATTTTGTCTTAGATAAAAGCTTTTTCTGCGGTAGCCTACCTACGCAACATTCCAAGTTTTCACATAGACATTAATGGTTAATGACTGAAAACATTAAGTAAAGGCTGAATTCAAATTCAATTTTCTAAAATTCTGACGTTTTGTCTCTTTAGATTTCATTTTTTCTTTTTTGTGATGCTTATCTTACGAAACGTTGAAGTGGCCTGAAACACCCTTTCTGTAATTGAATTACATATAGGCACTGCTTATCGTTTCGGAAGTTAACCGAATAGTTCAACATAAAAAAGGTAATGAAAGTGTGCGAGCTTTTTTCCATCACATATAGAGAAGCACATATAAACGCGCAAATTACATTAGTATTATAAGAAGGTATTCCCGTGAGAGAAATCTGTAAAAGTACCAGGAATCCACCGTGACAGTAAATCATACCAAAAACTCCGTCTTCAGAGAGGTCCTTTTTATCGATAAGGTCATGTAAGACGACAAGGTGAGGAATAATCGCACCTCAATTGATCTCAATAATTCATCGATGTACTAAAAAATGGATGCCATCAGACATTAAACAAATGATGTACGAAAAATGAGATTGCAAATCCCCTTCATGATATCGTTATTATAGTGACATGACTTGATAAATCAGTAAATTTATGATAGCCTTGCAGACCAGCAAGTGGGAGGAAACTACATTATGGATTTGTCGTGACAGAATCAACAAGTGGTACCATTATACATATGAGTGATGTTGTATTGACCAGACACGCCGTGTAAAAAACTCTTTAATTTCGCTATACACTTTGATGTCAAGGTTGTAATGCGTGTTATACAATGTAAGTACTCTCGTGTAAGCTTAGACCCCCCCTCTCCCTCCCTCGTGTAATAAATAGTTGAACGAATAGACAACAAATTATTTGTCAATTAACAAAGTGTAGAAAAAAAGGTATCCATTTATATTTAAACAAAATGGTTATAAAATGAGTTAAAAGGGTAATTCCCCACACACTAAAAACGTTGGGTTAAAATTCCACCCAATATTGAGTGCTTATATGGACATACCAACTTTGGGTTAACATTGGGTCACAGTTATTAACATGGATTTTTGGTTAAAATATATGCCCAGAATTTTGGTAAAATGCGAAGTTTATGTTATTTGTAATCAACTCATAATTGGGTAGCTTTAGAAGTTGATTATAAATAACACAAACCTCGCATTTACCAAATTGTGGGCGTATTGTAACCAAAACCTGTGTTAATAACTGTGACCCAACGTTGGGTAACTAACATTTCACATTTCGATTTCTTATATAATATTTTGAAATATTAATTGCAATAATTGGTCAATCCTCAAACATGAATTCAACATTTAGCTGAAAATGTTGATTTCAACGAGGTTTAGAATATGAGAATATGAGGTTACATAATAATGTTTATAAAATATATGTAATTAAAATATTTAAAATACCCATCCTCCTTCTTCTTGTTTCCATTGCGATTCATTTTTGCATGCATTACATGTAATTGTTATTTAAAATTGTTTCAAATTTTTATTTGCAAAATAGAAAAGAAATATTACGCAATTATAACTTGGTTTGTTTTGAATTTCAATTACCTAATACGGTTTCATTTGTTATTCTTAAAATCATGCCGTTTTTTATTCAATATAAATTTATTTTAAAAATGAGTAAGAAAATGGCTTCTTATACAATGCCGTATACGTCGTCTTATTGGTTAACTTATTAGAAAAAAACCGATCAAAAATGAGCGATTACATCCTGTTTTTTCCAGAAACACAAGCGACTTTAGCACACACAAAAAACCAAATATTGACAATCACTTTCTCAATGATCAATGTAATCAAGCTTCCTAAATCGACCTTATAGAAGACACGAAACAAAACAGCACTTTCCAAGACAAAACTTCAAAGATTGAATCTTCCATTAATGGAATTGTGTCATTTTGGAATTAGGGCACTTCCAGCATTAAAGAGATTTCCCCACCGATGTGTATTATTTCGTGGAAATCCATACAGGTTTGAAAAATCGATTTATGGACTTAGGGTATTAATTGCGTGGTTCTAAATTAGCCAGATGAAGGAGTATACAAGGAACGAAAAACCAACAAAAACATAGCAGCATATAGTGCACCTTATAAAAGCAGATCTCGTCAACTTCAAAGTCTGCCATTTTCGCCATGCAGCAGGGTACATTCCCTCAATCTCTGTCGGATGAAAAAGGCGCTTGGAGCGTATCTATGCGACAGATACCTTTCTTCGGTTCATCAATACTTGATGAAGCAAAGGGTTGCCATAACAACGTCCCAGTTTCACTGCCCTCAAAATACATGACGTCACCATGGTTTTCGAGAAACTGAGAAGCTATACGTGGAAACCGAGCAACAACAATAAGGGGTTTCAGGTGCACGGGCCGCAAATGCAATTTCCAAAAGCATGCAGCAGAGAGTCATGCCTGGCACAAAACGACAATGACTTAAAAGCGGACAAACACAGCAACAACCAAACAATACAGCCAAAATGAAACCCAAACGAGTATATGTTGTGTCGTCCAGGAAGAATTTTTTTTTTCGACCTTTAACTCGGAAAAATATTACATCATAAATGGTGCATCTCAACCACCAATGAGGAACAAGCACTTCAAGCCTGACTACAACCACAATGGATATGAAGACCTTGAGAAAACGCAAAGCACCTTGTCAAAAGTCAATTTAAGGCTAGTTGGTACTCATCAATTACGATGCATTTGCCTATAAAACGCGAGATTATGAGGTTGGAGGTCCAATTTATATGCTGAAAAGTAATTAGGTATAATAAATGATGGTCCTTCCAAGCATGTGTTATCCAACAAGACAACACTGCAAATGCAATATCAGCACATTTCATTCAAACCGGAAGTCGCCAATGCGATCGACATGTTGGTGATGTCCAGACATGATCATGACCAAGGCAGCAAATGCATACGTTTTAAAAACTTAGCAATTTAACTTACATTATCTAATGTACTGAATTTCATAAGTTTAATGTATAACAATGTATATAAGCCATCTTTCAGGGGTCCTCCAGAAATCAAACGTTCAACTTCCATGGCTTTTCCAGGTTTGAAAAAAAAATTTTCCTGACCACCTTAACCAACATAAAATGCACAACTATTAAATATATCAATATAAAGTATGCTACATTTATTGCTTATTATATAAATAAGCAAATAAATGAAAACAAAAATTCTAATAAAAAAACAGCAAATTCAGGTTATTTGTTTAAATTCACAATTTCAAGATTCCAGCAAACCCCTTGATGGTTTCAGTTCAGCTACTGCCATATTTTCATGTTGTATTTCCATGACTTTTTCAGAATAAAATGTCTTTCCCTGAATTTTCAAGGTTTTCCATGTCTGGGGGAACCCTGTCCGTTGACTTCTGTCATATAACTAATAACTGGCCATGAGAAAGCACATGTAATATCTGTGTTGAATTTCCCTGACTATTCCATATCTACAACCAATTTCCCTGAAATTCAACTAAGAAAATTCCATTGATTTGTGCCCAACGATGGTGTATCATCCCTATGCCTAAGAAGGTGTAATAACTTATAAATCTATGTAGGCCTAATGTCAAATCAAAAGTCGATTTTAAGATCTGTTTACTTGAAAATCAAAAGAAGCTCCTCTTTAACAAACGAATCAATGAGAATAGAAATAAATCTTGTGTTTTCGGATGTTTTATGATGTCATTGCCATCAATCCTACAGCATCTTAGGAAAACGATTGTACGGATCTTATACCGTGATAAATTTCAACGTAAACACAATTAAATATTTACGCTGCAAAAAACTAAACACCGCCAATTTTTACTAACCCCCAACAAAAGGTAAGCACGCCAACCTAGCACATTGTACATGTATCAGAAATGTCAGATTCATGTATATAGGCTGATCTTTCCCATTTTGTCCCGGTCCAATTAAATGAAGCCTGTGCCTTCTTGGTCGAACATACAATATTCATGCAGCCTTGACACAAAATAAATACACGCGATTCTTAAACGCTTCTCTCCCTTGACAAATCCAGAATCTAGACCAATCGATTGCAAATGGCGATAATGAGGGACTGCAGAAAATAGGCACTATTATACACAGTAAAGGAGGTGCTATATAACCTTTGAAAATCATGGCGGTCCCAACCATTTTTCTGAATAAAATCCCAATATAGGGTGCCTCCTAAAACGGCATTTTCCACTGACATTTTCAGAATTCAAAACAATTCTCCCTGACCATCCTGACGCCTAAAAATTTTAAAAAAATTGACAATATTCCCAACAACTTATTGCCTCGTTTAATTCTCAGAGAAGCTGTTTAGAATGCAATTTACACCGTTCTGTAAATGAGGTCCATGACTAAATCTTGGTATTACATAAACTAGTATCAATGTTTTTATGTTTGTCATATATGATTTTAGCGCACTGTCTGTTCCCTGTCTGTTTCAGGACAGTTCAATTTCCCTGATAACTCAAAATTCTCCTAGTGTAAGTGAACCCTACCATATAAACATTATTTAAGATATGGGAATAAAGTAGGCCTATACTCAGAAGATTCTTGTGCTTAGGGTCATGCGTATTTCGTGTGATATTCTGATATTTGTGCAATTTCAAATTAGTCGAAATAAACCAGAAAAAAAATATGTTGAGATGCCATAGGCTGTTTAATATTTATCTTGCCAAGCTAAGAAATGAAGTATCCATATACATTTCATAAAAATGTATACGGAAGTATAGTTTAATCTGTTATTTCTACCTGCTTGAGATGGCTCTCAGGCTTAAGTCTAAACTGAAAGATGCAGAAATGTCAAGTCCATACACATTAAAACTGCGAGTTTGTATCCAAAATTATAAAGTTCAAAATGCTCCATAACGTAGCTAATTAATTGCTAAAAGCTTTCGGGCATATACCGATAATGTGTTATTATAGGTCTCATTTATGAGCAATCACAATGTCAACATTTTCTAAAACGTTGTAAGCGTTTTCAACATAATGGTATCGATCTGAATGCGCAATAAATATAAAACCTGAAAACGGATAATAAACGTTGCCTCCAATTACATCACTAAATGATTTAAACTGGGGTTTTTTTCCCTCACTGACGGACACTTCATATATTACACTACTAATAACAAACCCCTGGCTATCAACGAGCAATATAACTCGTAGCAACCAAAAATCTGCTGACAACCATCATTGATTTTATACATGTAGGGCGACAGTTTAGTAACCAATTCCACGATTATGGGGCTGTAAAACCCTTGGCATCTGGTTGCAGAGATAGCGGCGCATCCCCTAACATTTAATTTATATGAATCTGATATACTGACTACACGACATATTGGCATTAAATGTATTGGTGCATCCCCATAGTTTACAATTGTTGAAATGCCAATAATTGCATCGTCAACAATGCAGTGTCTGCAGGTGCTTCTTCCTGATTTGCTGGAAAATTGCATACATGTTTGATATAATAAATATAACCTCATTAAAGAAATATTCATTGAAATGGTCTCAAGAGGGTATACACTAATGCTGTAAACAAAATAGGCAGTCTTTTGTTAAGTATATAACAGTGTCGAGAAGCCATTACAGGAAAAACAATGCGTTGAAGATTATTAACCGAAAATTTGTGAACATTTGCATTATTATTATTATGCTACCATTTGCACGTTTTTCATTCCATATACAACAGAACGTGTCTAAAATAATACTCTTGGGATCAGGGAAAAACATTATTATTTTAGGCACGTTATTATTTCAGACCGGGTCATATGTAGACATGCTACAGTGTACATGTATACAGCTGCAAAATAGGGAACTTCCCCGTTTCTTCAATCCTTATACATGTACATGTACATGTATAGATGAGTCAGTATAGTTATGCTCTGCATCGATTTCCCTGCCAATTCTCGTTTCAATATTTGATATTATTTGCAGCTCCATTGTTGATATTTCCTTAAAAAATCATTGGGACCAATACAAATTATTAAATATCACTTTATAAAGGTTTATTATTTTATACATGGGTCCCGAGTCGGGACTATATATTTCACTGCTGATATTTGTTTGAATTTTGAAATTTAAAAATACATCACGTGACTTAATATAATTATCCCGTTTCTAGAAATTGCTTGGAACAAATGTTAATTACTCCCTTCCTTAATATCAAATCAATGCAACGAATTTAAAAGCCTCAACATGTACGTACAAAATAACCTAAAGTGCAAACTGCAGGCATTACTTTTATTTAAAAAAAATACCTTATTATTACATTATGATACGCTATATAATAATAATAAGTTTATTGAAATTTTAAATTTTAGGACATACAGTACATGTATATATAATTTAAAATTGAAAGGGCATAGAAAGGTTTTACGCAATAAACAATGATATCCAACCGAGTAACAACATTAAAACATTAAAATACTAAATTCACATAATGGTATACATGTAAAATACCATATGCGAAAGTCTAATACTACGGACAGACTATAGAGTTAAAGGACATTTAAGTCCGTAAATGGCCTTTACCTTCATAGTGTGTTT